>JAQFZY010000717.1:0-22479 GCA_034696285.1 Hypogastrura burkilli | reverse complement strand
TTTAAAGTAAAACGCAATCTGTGGGTAAAGTGCATTAGAGAAAAGAGAATGAGAAACGGTTGCCCCCACTATACGAATTTCCAGACAGCCAGAACAGGAGGTGTGGCTTTCTCACCCATCGACAGAATCGTCCCATGGTCTATTGTCATTCAACTCGTACTCGACGGGGACGGATTTACGTAACTCTTTCCCTCTTTTACTTATTTACATCTACATATCTCTAGGCTCGACACACTACTATGCATTGCATGATATCAGATCTTCTCCGCAATATCTATTCATTGTGTGCATAATTAATGGGTTCCAGATATACAGAGCCTGGCAAAAAAATGGGAAAACAAGTCCGTGCAAGTGAAATACTGAATATACCAAGGTGAATAAAATGAATAGCGTGTAGAGTGTTAACTCTGATTTGCTCATTATGGTGCCAGACGACTCGTTGCTGGAGCTAGCTGTAAGTATAAAATGTTTCAGAATTCTATAAATTACTGTTTAAAATTTTTTATTCCAAATCGTAAACGGGTATTTGTGTGATTTTGCCTATTTATGGTAATACTTCGTGACCTTGAATTTAATGCTGCAAAAATATTTGCAATACTTCAGTGAACTAACGGAGAAGCTGAAATGTAGCTTAATGAAGTAGTTCTTTCGGGTCCAAACTTACATAACCCTAACCTAACCTAACCTAGAATCAGTATTTGTTACCTATGCGTCAAGAATATTAATTCTATGTATACCTAGATAGAACGTATGTACTATTTCATGCAGTAATTAGGAACGCTTTAAACATTAGGCTTTTTAGCCTTCTTAGTTTTGCAATATGTGTTTTTCTTTTCACTGATTTAGTATTTACCAATTTTACATTGACCACTAAAAATTAAAAATTAGCTTCGCATTACCATAAATGGAGAATGACGTTGAGACGCTGTTTTTGGAAATTTTACTTTACTTTGCCGAAGCTATAGTGCATCATGAATGAATTATGATACATATATGGACGTCATCTGTAATATTTTGAAGGCTGCCATTTAAACTATCACCAAGTAATTCGAAATCGCTCACCAATTTAAACAGATTTCCTCAACAATTACCGCAAATCAGTCACAAATCTTTTCAAACTTAGTATAAGGAAAATATGATTTATTTTTGAATAATTAACGGAATTAAAACGTTAGAATTCGAAATATTTCATGACTCTGGCGAGGAAATCTGATTGAATTGGAGAGAGATTTACAATTACTTGGTGATGATTTAAATATTCCTCTATTTTGAAACACGAAGCCAGTTACATGCAGATGAAAGGTTATTTATTCAGTTTTCAGTCTCTTGTCGTTTTTTGTCATTAGTTGCATTTCTAGTTAGTGTCCAAACCAGAGTTTTGAATTAGGTGGCTGGGGGTGGGGCTTAATATATGGCTGGGGCTGGGGTCTGGCTGGCCCAGGCCCCAGCCACCTAATTCAAAACTCTGTGATCCAAAAAGTACTTTATATTGCATAACTAGATTATCAAAATACTTGAATGACCTGGTCAAATTTATTTCTGTTTTGCTAAGGGACACCTGAATGGTGGGATGGCTAAGGGCTTGGTCTCTGGCAGAGCCGCCCGCCCGCTCTTCAAAGAACCGCTTTCTAACGCTGGCCTGTTCATACTGTTTCCAGGATGCTCGAACCGAAACTGGATTGGGAGTCCGTTTCCGTTCGGAACTTTGGCCTGACGGCCTTGTCCGTGTCGGCCCATTTCCGCTCCAGGCTTCAGGACAGGTTTAGTTCTGCCCAAGCTTCGTGCATCCTTCACCGGAGCTTTAGGTGACGGGTTGTGGGCGGGAACAGGTTGAGCGGGAGGCGGGACTGACCGAAGAGCTTGTTGTGGGGGAGCCGGTGCTGGTGCTGTAAGAACCGGTATGACCGGTACCACTGGAACCGGTCGCAGCGGTACCACAGGTACTAGTGGGGGTTTTACCGGCACCGCCTGGTCGGGTACAGGGTCAACCTTGGCGGGCTCCTTGTTAAAGTAGCTGAACGGCCACCAGGACGACCAGTCGAAGACTTTCCGAGGTGAATCTTTTGGGACCGGCTTGGGATTTCCTGTATTCGAACTATTAGTGGGGCGCCCCGTTGTAGTTGATTGGACGACGACGTTGGTGGCTCTCGGAGGCTTGGAATGAAGCTCAGGTAACATTTTGGAAATACGCTGTATTGAAAAAAAAACGTATTTCAGAAACTTGGTTCAAATAAATAATCATGCGTGAATTTCCAGTAACAGGATTACACTGTAACGCAGGCAAACGACCTTCGTCTATCTACTGTGCGACTGGAGTAGCCTTGTTATTGTTCCGGATTACGCTTACCAATGAGTTCAGACGCCTCTTCATGATTTCTTTCCGAGTGAGGTTCACATCGTCACCAACATTCGCCGGATGGTCATCTGCTTCCGGACTCAAGCCTCTCTCTTTGTCACTTGGTGTCAATCCCCCACGGTAGTACATCGGGAACCCGTACTTCGTGTACGATGGCTTCTGAGAGATCTGAGCCCATTTATTCTTGAGATGATGGGGATGGATAATTATGGGCCCATCATCTAGGAACATATCAGTCAAGTAGACTTCATACATGGTGATGTGAAACCTAATAAAAATGCATACACTCTTACCAGCAGAATAATAGCTTGACCAAAAATTGCTGAGCCAATCCGGAGTCGGAGAGGAGCCTGGCGGCCGTTCCGTCGTCGTGGACGTGGATGACATTTCGGCATAGATAATGACGACCTGCTCGATTACGGGTTCTGACTCCTCTTCTACCTCCAAAATGCTCAATTCTGGCTGGTCTTCAACCTTCAAAATAGTCAATTCCGGCTCATCCTCTATCTTTGCCGTCGTAACCTCAACGCTTGGTTCCGTCTCTTCAACATTTGGGGGCTCAACTGGCTCCAAAGCGCTGGGACCTTCTTCAATGATTTCGACGAGCGGCTTCCAAGGAGCTTCTGGAACTTCCGGCACTTCAATAACCTCAATGTCGTTCCGCTCTTCCTCCTTCTCAGGGACGAGGCTCTGGTTCGTCCCCACAACAGTTCCTTTGGTTAGGAAGTTGTCGAACACGAGGAGCGGCTCACTCGTTGAAATATTGAACTCAGTGACCAGCATTTCCCCATTTAGGAGGGCAAGTAGGCCCAAGAGTACGCAAATTACAAAATGCTGTTGCGGCATTCTGGATGATTTGCTCAGGCCGAGCTGTAACCTGGGACTGACGACTGGCTCAACTCGGACTCTCCGTAAATCATCTCAGTTGAGGTTGAGATTGGTGATGATGAAGGTGGGTCCCTTTCTGTTAGGGTCTCATTAGAGCATACTACCTGGGACAGGGCAGGAGATCCCTTAAAAACACAATAAGGTATATGTTACGGTTTTTATTGAAATTTGGGGTTGGAAATATTAAGGTATGTACTAGGTACTACTGTATAAAGCATCCTTAAATTAATATACAAAATAACAGAGAATTTCATAATTTACCGCCATGTAATTTAGTATTTACAATTAATTAGAGTTGTGAGCTCTACTTAAACTGCACAATTTAAGAGACCATGAAATGGTGATTATAAATTAACCCTTTACTAAGGAATATAATTTTGGGATTCACTAGGATTGTTGGTATTGATTGTAATTATTTAGATGGGTAGTAAATAAATATACGTCCGGATCTAAATAAAAACAGTAACATAAATAGCATTGCGTAGGTCAGGTTCATGGATACGTTCTGTATTCTTTTCGGTTAACAATAACAAGTTCCCCGACTGACCCAAATAAGCCCTCCCATACCTAGTATAAGCATTCCTGAGGGGGCCTTATTGACTGATCTGTCTCTCCTTCCATATCTCACGTCCTTCTTGGCCACTACTGCAGGTAGAGATTGCGATTGAGACTATTGTTGTAGATTGTAGCCTGTTCGCTTTACCTGAAAATCATGAAATTTACCTGGCCCTGGCCTACCTCAAACGTTAATGAAAACAAGTTCAAGGTAATCTTACGTCATATCAGCCTCTGGATCTGTATTATTTGTTGTGTGTAATAATAATGCATGGGCAGCGCAGTGGTGCAAGAAAACCAGTTTGAAAATCCGGATTTCGGATTGGGAAGGAACGGGATTCTTAAATTATGATATGTGCTTTACTATGCTTAATTAAGGATCTAAAAAAAACGTATATAAAGGGTTGCCACGAATATAAGCAGCCAATTCACCCCTTTATTATAAGTACCTATAGCTAAGTATACCAATTATGTATTAATTATGTATAAAGCAGCAGCAGTACGTGTACTTAAAACGACCAATTAAGTTTCCGTTCCTTTGTAATATTTAATGCCTGTTGCACAACCAATACCTTCAATACTTATTCAAGATATTTAATTAACGAAAGTTCCTCGAAACCGAGCATAATTATGTATTCGGTTGTTAGATTACAAGAGATATACCGTAGTACGATATCAAAAAAGTTTCAACTGTTAAGATTCAGAAGAAAAGTTCAAACATTCTTCAAACCTATATATGTATTTAAAAAGCTTCTTAAACGGCACATACAGTAGCTAAACAATTATTTCTTATACTAAAGTTAGCCATTAAGCATTCACTCATGCAAGACAAAGTTTAAAAATAAAAATTGAAATCCATTTGATTCAGAAATGGCCAGATACGGGCATTTATAAACTACAAATAAAATATGCATAAACGGGCATTATTGCATTGATTCGATTGAAAGTAGAAGTTCTTTGAAGTTTGAAGACGCTGGATCCCTAAAAGCCAACCGTTCACAAATTATACACGAAGATATCAAAGCAGGTCCGCAGTGAGTGATGAACAGTAACTCCAAGAAGCTCAGTTACTTTTCAGCCCTTTTCAGTGAACCAAAACAAAAGGATGCGGCCGCTCACTTTCCGCCATATTTGTGTCTTGTTTCAAATCTTAGGAACAGTTTCCAGCCTCAAGATAGCCAGCCTGATTAACGGGTTCAGAGGTTGCCTGGTCGAGCTAGTTTTCTTCGATCGAAGCATAACGGACATTGAGCCGGACACCCTTCAGGTTCCAGTTCGTGTGAATTACTGGAACTGGAACTATGAGCCCGCCACTTCGTCTCCCTGTCTTGCTCTAATACTCTGGAAGCCTAGAGGGAAGATGGAGGCTGACAAAGTCATCTACCATTATCCCTTTGTGCTCCACTGCAATGAATATCACCCTCGCCTGGAGTACAGGAAAAGTTTCTACTTGCTCACTGTACAGGACTCGCCGGTTTTGTTCGGGGACATGTTTAAATTTTACCCGAGAGGACGAGCCTGTCCAATGATAGCATCCATTCCCGCATTTTACGCCTCTGCTACCCGAAACGATGAGCTGGTGCTGGGAGTAGAAATGTACCGTCCTTGTCGCTTCAGAGCCACTTCTACTGTCCTCGAGGACCAGTTTAGCAGAGCGGGACTGGATCGGCTGTACAAGGAAGGGCTATTATCGAAATGCAACTATGTCCTCTGGCATCTCATCCCCAACAAGCGGGTCGAAAGTTCGAGCTTCTTCTGTGACCTGATCATCAAGGGAGTTCCCGGCCTGGGAATCCCGTACAAGACCCCGCACTCGGTCAAGGAGGACTGGTCGGCTCGGATCATAATGGAAATATTAGCTCAGCCAATCAACAGCTCCTTAATTCTCAAGACGGGCCTAAACTCAGTCATCTGTGCTCGAACGAGAGTGTGGGCTCAAAGTGAGGGCGCCTCGGTTACCATGTTGCAAGATTTCTCTGTGATGATGACCTTCCAAAACAATACCATTGTGACTGACGGAGCGTACTACTTTGTTAGCCAAGAGATGACCTTGAACTTCCTGACCTGTGACGGGGTCGAGAAGTATCTAAGTTTCGGGGCCTACGCTCAACCATTCCAGCCCGCAGTATGGTTCTGGCTATTTGCCGCGCTCGCCGCGTCGTCCGCCGCTCTTTCCCTAATGCTGCGCTACAAGGGCATTGAGGAGAGCCCTGCGCTGATTCTGACAGGGATCTTCCTGGAACAGGGCCTCATGAAGGACTCCTTACTGGCTCGGATCCCTGCTCTCAAATCCTATTTCCTCGGGTATCTACTAGGCACACTCGTACTTATCAACGCCTATCGGGGGATCGTGACCTCTGACCTCACGCTCCCTGTCCCCCTATCTCGACTTAGGTCCCTGGAGGACGGCGTGAGCAGGGGATTCCACATTCTTCCGCAACTTGTCTTTGTCCTACGTACTCCGAAGGAGCTCGTCCAACAAATGAAGCGCAACTACTTTTCCAAGGAAGATATTCAAGAAGGTTTAGGCAAATTATTCAACAAGTCAGAGTTTATGAAATCTCTCTCAGTCACTACTGGCGTGTCACCGGAGCGGCGGTCAGTCTTACAGCGAATATTGAGTCGAGTCAGAGTACCCCCCAGTTTCCCCAACGTCACTTTCACAGAAATAATGACGCAGTGCAATAAGACGCTCTACGTGGACGACGACTTTTCCCTGGACCAGGACTACGTTGAGATTCAAGGCCGCTCATGGATTCCAAACTTGTACAAGGGCTCAGAACCATTTGCTAGAAATAGCTACTTCTGGACCGTTACCAATATCGAGTGGGACCGGGCCGGCTTGGTCACTTTCCGCCTTCATGCCACCTTTGTGTCCGGGATATATCAATATTGGGACCACGTCTTCAGCGCCTCTCGCGTCAGGAAAGCGGTGGAGAAGATGAAGGCTCTGATGGAGCCGAACCAGGACGTCGTGGCTCTCACGCTCGAGTCTAACAATGTCTTGGCCGCCATTATTGTGTTCGGAGCCGCCTTGCTCATCGCTACACTTGCCTTTCTCATTGAGCAGTGCGTTTGGAATCGGATCCAGTCTTCAGGCTTCGTTGTTAATTTTAAAGGCTTTTACACTAAGTGCACAGTATGCTTAAGTGCTTATTGTAGGTAGTCATTTATTCATAACCAAATGTAAGACGCTGAATTCTATATTAACACAAGGGATTAATACTCCTCTATATGTTTAAATTTTTAACTACAAAATAGATCACATAATGTTCTCCTTGGTTTTCCTCAAACTTGGTCACCCCGTGAGTCCTCATGGCCAAAAACCACATGCTTAGTGTCAGTTATGTACTTACAGTACTTACCGGTTTTACGTTATACCAAGACATAATCCTACTCCAATGGACGTGTGTAGGTACTTATTTTAGTAGCCAGTTGATCCTAAAAATAAATACATATTTTTGGTGCATTTTGGATTCGGGGCAATTGTAGCAAGAATTTAAGAAAACGAGAAAATACATTGTAAATTGTACCAGTAATACTAACGTAAACGTATACAATAATGTTAATTGTAAATTCTAACATCTGAATTATGAGAGTCACGTACCTAGTCGAAAATAAAGAAGTAGAAAAAAAATAGAATTTATTATCTGCATCGTTACGTTTAACAATTACACAAGCACGTGTATGACTATTGCTGATTAATTGATTAATTATTGTTACGGCATCTATGTAAATTATGTTCATTGTGTTGAATTGCCTAACTGCATATGGGTTTCTTATGCCATTGCATTGAGTAGAAAATACATAGAATGTAGTATTTATCGTACATGTGGTAGGTACTTTATATAATCTGTCTGCGGTCTTGACACGCCGCAGCCTATTTCAGCTCTCACGATATGATATCACTCCACTACTGCACGGGCCCTGGAACACTAATGGACTGACCAATTTTGGTTAATTTTTTTGGCCGAACGAGCTCGGCATGTGACCAACCTTGTTACTTGCTATGATTAATTCATCTGGAGAGACTCTACACGACATATCCAGTATCTATATGATAGGAGGTCCAATTATCCCAAGCAGAGTCAGAATTGCATAACCCATGCCTGCTACTTGTCACTCCAATGCCAGTCAGAAGTCTGTCAGTGGCCAACCCACAAATGTAAGTCCGTATATATTTAACGCATCTTGCATCTCATTTGGCCATTCAGTTCAATTGTTAAGTTACTATCTATAATTCTCTCCAAGTATCCTAAGGTCACATCATGTCGAATTCAACAAGCCATGGCCCAACAGAGATCAAAGCCAGTGCCTTGGAGCTCATTGGGAACACGCCGCTCGTGGCCCTTGACCGGATCTGGCCCGGACCCGGCCGAATCCTTGCCAAATGTGAGTTTATGAATCCGGGCGGGAGCATCAAGGATCGATCGGCCCTCGGCATGATCACCAAGGCCCTTGAGTCCGGAAAGCTGGAGCCCGGTGGCTCCATCCTTGAGGTCACTTCGGGAAATCAAGGCTGTGGGCTGGCCCTCGTGGCAGCCGTCCTCCAGCATCCAATCACGACGGTCATGTCAAAGGGGAACTCCCCACAGCGGGCCACCATGATGAGGGCCCTGGGGGCCAATGCCGTGCTCGTGGACCAAGTTGAGGGGACCCCGGGGAACGTGACGTTGGCCGACGTCACAGCTGCAGAGAACTACGGGCTTGACCTGGTGAAGAAGACGGGGGCCTACTACGTGGACCAGTTCAACAATGACAACAACTGCGCCTCACATGAGAGCTCAACGGGGCCTGAGATCTGGCGGCAGACGGGCGGCCGAATGGATGCCTTTCTGGCCACGACCGGGACAGCCGGGACCTTCATGGGCGTGACAAGGTTCCTCAAGTCCAAGAACCCAGAGATCCGCTGCGTGGCTGTGGAGCCGGAAGGGGCCGAGGTCATCAAGGGGAAAGAGGTCACGAAGCCTCTGCATTTACTCCAGGGCTCGGGCTACGGGGCCGTCCCAAGGCTCTTCAAGTTTGACACGCTGGACGAGGCCATGTCTGTTTCGGACAAGGAGGCCGTGGAGTACAAGCGGCTCCTGGCAAAGAAGGAAGGGCTTTACCTGGGCTACACGTCAGGAGCTAATGTAAGTCAAGGGTAGCCGCTAATAGAAGCTGTACCTATGAAAGTACTTGTACACCACTTATGGGATCCCTAACAGAATATTCGCGCAATTACAGGTTGCAGCGGCTGTGAAGCTACTCCGGTCCGGAACTCTGCCGGAGGACGCTATAGTGGTAACCGTCCTCAACGATACTGGATTGAAGTATCCCGAAATCGAGAAATACGCCTTTGAAAACTAAGCATAAGGGCTAGGCACAGCATTATTCAGAATATGGAATTCATAAGATTTATTATCAGATAAGATATTATAAATACAGTATTGCGAAAATCTTAAATTATTTTGTAAATACTGAAGTATATCAGTATATGTAGAACTGGTTCTATAAACATAAGGTAATAACAAACATTATTTGTACTAAAAATGAAAATGCGAGTAATGACTAATGAGAAGCAAAAGGAAATATTTGGCTCTATAACATGCAGCGTTCGAAACAGAATAATTATGTTTCGATCTGTAATTATTACAGTTACCAAAACTTCTGTGGGTACTACAGTATGTCGCAGTAGCGTATCGGTAGCCGAAACCAAAAACAATAAGTTCCGGACAACAAACAAACAGGGACCGTAAGAATAGCGAAATTAAATGCTTGCTGCGTAATTCAATTTGTCAATTTCGTTAATACGGAGGCTACCAGTAAACTAATAAAAACCTGTAGACATATATAATATATCACGCCTATAAAATAAAAACCATTCAATTTACCCGATTTAAAAAAATTATTAGTTCCCATATCCCAATACAGGGTCATTACGATGATGTACACACTTCAGTCAAAATAATAAAAATAATGATTGCATAATTAATACTAGCGGGTCCGGCACCAGAAATTCTGGTCACACCACAACCCTCGTCTGGTGCGTAACATTGGATCTCATAAATAACAACGTAACAATCACATTTTCTGGACACCATCGTACCTGTGAGTGTATTAATAATTAAAACTCACCATGCAGATATTACGCACACCTACGCCATCTGTGTAACTTTGTTCAGAGGGAGATTTTAACGTGCATATTATAGAGGATCCTTAAGTATCAATATCAACCTAACATGATCCACGTGTTGTACGTTGTACGTATCAACATACATAGTATGCTTTTGCCTATTGCATGATGAATGATGACAACGATGCTGTGCCCGATCGACGCGCCCCTTTTAAAGCGGGTTTCACCAATATGGCGGGTTGTGCATAATCTATCATGCTAAATCGTTTGGGTCAAAAGTCAAGGTCAGCCTCCAATCTACTTAGCAAGTATTATACCAGTTTCTAAAACGGTTTCAGTAATAAATATATCATAATGCTAAGCTATTAAAGTCGTCAGGTCAGAGTTAACATGTCAAGGTTCGCAGTTTTTAAGTTGCTTTAACTCGCGAACCACTGGACCGATTTGTATACGGTTTTCACCACGTGATTCCTGATACTGGTGCTCAAGGTTCCTTGACAACAAGATTGAGGTTAGGTCTAGCCAGAATTCTCTAGGGTCAATGCACCTTGCTGGTGCTCTTTACACCCTCGGGTATGTCAAGATCATGGTTAGTCCTTGACGTCACACATTATCAGTTAACCTTATCCTTATCACGCTCCGCTCGTTGGCTATGCGCGTTGCAACGGTTTATCTTACGTGACTTGTGCTTTTCTTCCTTTTTTCTCCCGTCCGAATTCATATATGACCTCGTGATTCCTGACGGTACTTGCACCCATAATAGACTAGTTTTCGTGATCTAATTTGTCTGAATAATAGGAAGTCCGATTTAGGCGTTTATCTTCTATTTACTAATCGAACATATATCCTGATTGTCGTTGTTGCACATGACACAATTTAGTGAGTCAAAGGTGAAAACCAATCAACCCTGCTTGTGTTTCCTTACAAAGTCAGCACGTCAGCAGTCATTGCCCAAAGCCCAACTAAATATGTTTGTATACGGCATGATATGAGATATGACTATGAGATTTCTTTTTAATCAATTAGTCTTTAGTAGTAGAGCTCAGCTCCAGTCGGCTTAAGCTTAAGCACCCTTCTTGTCCAGTGTATGTAGGCTTGTGCTTGGGTATTGGATGTAACTGTAAGTAAGTTCACTTCAAGTATCGGTGGAGTGAAGTTTAAATTCAGAAAACCTTCATGCCACAACAATAACAAAAGGGTGTTCTATGTAGATATTTTCTCTATTGTTTACTGTATAGGTGTGTATCTGAATATAAATACTAAAGGCACTAGTCGTATAAACAAATAGACGTCCACAGTATAAACTTTGGGAAGTTGAATGTTCGAATTCGGATTAAAGTTACTAATGTATCAATATTTATTGAGAACATAGAGAATAGAGCACCAATAGAGCGAGCCTAGGTGAGCCGAACAATTGATTAATCTGCACTCCGCTCTATCCAGCAGGTCAATATTTAGTAATTCGGCGTGTAAAAGGATCGAAGTATTGTTCGTTTTAAGTGCACCGTATGGTATACTTTATGCGAATGTCCTGTCCTTCGGTCTGTCCGTCCGTGCGCAGCATAACTCTCGACCCTTTGTAATTCCGGTATAGTTTTTCTGACTATTGGTCAGCTAAACTTATGACCGTGGTCCTCCCAGAAGATGAGGCACCCACGTGACCTCTAAGGGTAGGTCGCATATGGGGTCAACAAGAAACTTGTACCAAAAGGTATCAAGTGAGGTGTATATTGAAAGATTTGGTAACAAGGGATTACTGTGGTGACCTTGGTTCTGACCTGTGACACCGTCCGTCCGAGAATAACCCGTAGACGGGTTGAAATTAAGAGATATAGTGTTTTTTTTAAACTAATCTTCAGCTGGAGTTATGATCATATGTGTTACCAAGAAGATATCACATAAGGGGTCAACAGCAAATTTGAACCTTAATATATCATGTAAGGTGTCTATCTAAAGGTATGGTCACAGGTAAGACCTTGGTTCGCGCCTACGACCTTCGCAGTAGCAACAGAGGTCAATAAAAGTAAAAGTCCAATAATGTGTCGATGGAAACCTAATATCACACCGAATACGGCAGTGACCAAGGTTAAACTTTGAGTAATATGTCGATGGAGAGCTGAATTCACCCATAATACGATAATAATGTTGGTTCTGACCTATGACCTCCGTTGCGGTCGCTAGAGGTCAAACTTGACTAAAGTGTCAATCTAGCGCTTAAGTCATAGATTAAACGGTGGTACTCGATCATTTGGGTATAAGATTACGGTAGGGTGCACTTATTTATGCCAAACTTAAGATGGTTTATTATATTTACTTGTGAACCACAAACCCTATTGATGCCGCTGGTAAATCAATAAGCTGTGCCGTGCTTACTTTGGTAAAATTAATATTATTCATTTCAAATTATTAATTATACTTTATTTATATTTATTGTGAGTATATAGTACAACACTACTCGATGGACATTACACGCTGAAAAAAAGGTGGACACAGTAGTTTCAAGCGGTGTATAATGTAGTTGGGATTTGTAAGTTAAATGAAGTAAAGTTCAAAGCTACCGTTCTCGTTTGTCACACGTCTCACGGCTCACCAGGAAATAATTTAAGATGCACAATAATTCAATTTTAGTGTAGTACATATAGCTCCTTCTGACAGTCCCTTTAGCACAGGATGAGGTCAAGTTGTCAACTCACCGCGAAAAAGTGTAAGTAGGCCGAAACCTGGACACAGGTCATTGTGATAATCTCTATAGTCTATAGCTATTATGTGTGACTATGTCATATGTAGCCATACTCATTGGACAGTTCCAGATTTTGCTTTTGGAATATTTTCAGCGGCGAAGCCAGAAGGTCCATGGATCAGTAATCATGAGCAGGGATGGTATATGGCAAATGAAGTCAGTAATCATGAGCAGGGATGGTGTAAGGCAAATGAAGTCAGTATAATCATGAGCAGGGATGGTAAATGTCAAATGAAGTCGTGGAGTCATTCATTCGCCAACCAACATCATGATAATCAAACGCAGCGAATAATATATATACTTGCATAGGTGGTAACCCTACAAACCGCTAAATAAAACCTGCCTTCAGCAGCTTGGGACCATAAGGTGTAAGCAGATGAAAATTAAACTCAGAAACTTTGAATAACAGGGAAGTGTTTCCATTCCATAAACATATAAAAAGTAAAGTTGTTTAGATAAGGGAAAACAACTTTATCAGAGACCAGTCTTTTAATTTTTTTTGCTTCGCGTCATTAGTTTGTTACTTGAAAATAATATTTACTTTAACAAACTCAACCATTTAACATTATACCGTGAAGATGCCATATGATAATGTGTGCTCAACATAGTTCTTTGAGTTTACACATAATGTTTGATCAATCACTGCATCTTAGTGCGCCTAACTCCTGACTATGTTATTACATGTGTAGGAGTCTGAAAATAGAATACATCTTATGGCGTGACCCGTGACAAGAGCAATGTCAACTATTTCGCATCCCAGGAGTTGTTCGATACCACGAAAGGCTGTGTGAAGTTAACATTTTGCTAAACGTGATCCGAATTTTCATACGCAAAAGTGAGGGTTAAGGTAGGCGCAGAGGAGCGATGAAGCAGTCATGACGCAGAAACTGTCTTATTATGCTTATACATACATATGAACTGTACGGAGCAATTTCAAGCGTGACAGACAGACGGACGGAAAAGATCATCCCATAAGCCCGTTTTGCCTAAAATATATACACCCAATTCGCAAACAGGTTTTTATACTGCACACTTTGTCTCAGCACCCCGGCTACCAGCTCCAGTAACTTTATGCAATAAGTCGACCTTAGATATCCACTACATTTGAGGTCTTACATAGTAATAAACCACTATAAGCAAAAAGTAGACATGACTGTGTAAAAATTTGGCGTCCATCTCATCTATCTACGAGCAAGTGAACCCATCTAAATATACCCTTACATGTTTTTACAGACTTTGGAAATCTGAGCCTGGAATCGAAGCTCGGAGAGCCTGATCCCATTGTCTGAGGTTTGAAACAAACCAGTCAGTGTTAAGTCCTGTTAGGTTGGACTGGACTACATATGTAGAACCTGGAGCTTATTACCAGTATAAGGTAAGGTACATAACTAGTACATCATTTATGTTTACTTTAAAGAGATGATTATTACACTGATATATGTACATATTTGTGGTATATGTACATACATATGTACATATTATGGTACCTATTATAATATGTATGTAATAGAATATGTATTATCAATTCCTTATGTATGTGGTAAATCTACTTCGTTTTTTCGACTATGATCCCTCTACTATATGCCCTATATTATTGAATTTAAGATGATAACGACGCTATTTTGTAATACAGTACACGAGTACAAATCAGAAGGCAGATAGGGCTTCGTTATACATTGGACAAGATAAGGAGTATAAAGTACCAAACCCTATTGTATTGAATTGCTGGCGTGGCGTTTACACAAGTATAGCCACATGCATTGTCCCAATCCGAATCTTAAACAATAGTTTCAGTCGTTCCACGCTTTTTAGTGTCCATTCATCCATACAAAATAGTTCAACCCTGCATCTACTACATATGTATTGTAGCATCTACTACATATGTATTGTACGATTGTACCTATTGTATTTAGTGCATAGTTTAACTAAGCACGTGAGCTTGACTATTCTCGTGTTGTGTTATACCAATGCATCGATGTTCAAGTAAAATATGCACTAAATGTGGGCTAAATATTGAACGGAAAACAGAAAGGTAAGACACCATATAGTTTCCAACTAGAAGTTGATTGTTAAACCTAATTCAGTTATCAGTGAATTAAAGTAAAAAAAAAAAGAGAAACTACTACTGAGTTCAAGCATTTGAAAAATTAAACGAACGCTTCAAAAATACGCGTTCTTTGACATAAACTTGTTATAGTGGAACATTTCCATATTTAAAAAATGGGCATACCATAACCAACCGAAAACCGGCGCCATCTTGACTTTTCACGAATGTCATCAAATGTCATTTTACTAATTAAGTACATGTACAACCCGTAAATTACTTTTTAGCAATAATCTGATGCAATGGTCTTTTAATGCGTCGATTTATCCTATTTAACGGGATTTCCAATTAACCGGGTCCCGAGTCCCGATTAAACGATTTAAACTACTACAATTCTTAAGACTATTGAGTTTTTAATTAACTCATAAAATCCCCAACTACTCTACTAGCCCTTATTACAAAGTCAGATTTAGTTGGTATCACTTACAGTACAGTAGCACATTTATTCGTTTACTAACAAATTTTGTCGGCCTGGGTTATCATCTATCATAGTCGTAAATTGTCTACTGTGTCCTCATCCACAATCATTTCTGAACACACTTAAATATGAGCTCTCGTTACTGGAACAAATAGCGAAGTAAGTGCTAATGAATAAATAGGTAGCCCATTTAAATTAATTTATTAAAAATCGGTGTGAATTTTCAGTGGGATCATTATCATTAATGCCTTGGACTCTTGCATAATCAGCTACGAATGTAGTGAAGATATCTTTAGTTTTAATAGTCGAAAGTACATGCTCTTTACTAATGCAATTAAAACCGGGTCTTTAACTGGATAAAGTGTTTCAGCGTGTAGCCGTGTAGCGTCTACTAGTAATCTTCCATTCAACACTTCTACGCTGTACTAAATTATACCGGTTCCATGTTCCATTACGTCTGAGGCGTTATACTTACAAAGGACGCATAATAATCAAATCCAAATATCAGTTACAGTTACCACTTGCCTCAGCAGATACTGAAAGGCAGTCGTAGTGTGTACCTTACCTATGTATATGTATACCTACACCTACAGTACTACGGTACTACCAGGGACGTGGCTAGGATTTGGTCCGGGGAGGGGCAAGAATATTTTACCAGCTTTTCGCCGAAGGCGTAAAATAAATTTCAGTTTGAACCTATGTTTGCTTAGTTTTAGATTTCCCATATTGTAAATAAACATAAATCACTACTAAAGTCAAAGTTGAAGCGTTTGTACAGATATTTATGCTTTCGATTATTCCGGGGCGGGCGACCTAGTTCCGGGGGGCTTATATACAAACCACCGACTCCTCAGAGAAGCCATTTGTCGTAGACGTGTATTATTTATTTTTTTTATTTTGACCGAACTAAAACACGTAAAATCTAATCGATGTTAGTTAAGATCGCGAAGCAATCTTCACTAACTTAGGTCAAATTTTACGTGTTTTAGTTTGGTCAGGGATCCTGTAGTTCGCTACCACATATGTTTTTGCACGGTAAAATTTGAAATTAGCCCAGGACTCGGTAGATTGACTATACGCTTCCGGGGGAGGAAGGTTACTCTGTTTCGTATCAACTTTGCGTTCATTTTTATATGTACTTGCGTAACCAAGAAGTGTCGTATCCTCAAATTAAGTGTAGGTAGAATCACGTTTTAACATCTTGCCCACCCGGTTTCATAGGCTAACAGTGCCACTACTGTTCGCCAACAAAATATAAATCGGGTGCTATCCAGACTGAAAAAAAAGGTCGAATGCCGAAATGAATCATAAATTAAATGATGTGTCGGTATATTGCTAGACCATAAATTATCTAACATTGTAATTGTAACGTGTATATTAGTTATTCGGGCAAATTCGATGAGCTCTAAATCATGGAGCCGATTTATGCATACATACATACTCATTTAAATAAGGACCCCTTATGAGGTATATACATAGGTAAGAGGAATCTGCTAATGTCTCGAAAAAAATTCTAGTTGCGATTTGCAAATATTGCATCGATTTGCTGATTTACATTAACAAAGGGGCGGTGCCGGATTTATAGCGACGACTCTACTCGGCTCTGCCTATGCCTGCTGAAAGTGTCCATATCCAAATATCTGCACATGCATTTAGGCTCAGAATTCTGAACTTTGAAAAGTATTGTATTCCAAACATTTCCTGACCATGAAGAATAAAGTCATAAAGGTCATTCTTTGACCCCTACAACCTACAATATAAATACACACGAAGGAAGGAAGTGTTGCAGTGAGTCCAAATTCTCCATCTCAATACTCTGATTTTCAATTGGGTGTGAAGTGAATAGGAGATTGAAATGGGCCGCACATCTCTTTCACCGCACCAAAGTCAACTCACAGTCTTTTCCTTGTGATGTGATTGTGCGGTCGCGGCTCGCAGCTCAGTTCCAACTTCCAACAGTTTTTTGTGTTTTTTGCTCGCAGTACCTCGTAATTAGTACATAGTTACATTTGGTAACTCCAGGACTGGAGACACGATATGTACGCTGCTGTACGCTACTACACGCTGGTGCTTACTGTCCATTCTTCAACACCGTTCTGCTTCGTTCAACACGATGTTCGTGATATTTCACATTTTACAATAAATTATAAAAGATCAGAACAATAATTATAATATTGCCTGACGAAAAAGTATACGTGCCAATACTTTTCAAATTTTTAGCGCGGCGCGGAAAGTATTAATTCATAATTTTGGTGAGGTGTTCACTGTCACTACCAATAATTAATGATTTTTCCAGTTTCAGGAGCTGTGCCATACCGTACCTAAGTCTTCCCATTTGCCAATAGTTGGAGAGAGAGACAGAGAGAGGTCAGGTCGTGGCCAAACTAATTTCTAATTCGTGTCAAGTCTCCGAGCCGGAGTTCGCTGAGCCCGATGGTGGAATACTGTTTAGAAGAAGGTCAGGTTCCCCAGCAGCAGCTCGGATCTCGGTTCCTCCAGCTCCAGATATTAAGTCTACAGCCCAGTGCATTGAATAATCTAGTACTTTGTGAAACAAGAACAGGGACGCTAATTAAGTGTTTTACAGTCCTGAACAGAAGACAGTAATTTAGAGTCTTCGCAAAGCTTTCGACTCTCGTGTATTATAACGGTTGTTGCGTATCCAGTACCTAAAATATACGTTGGCTGTCCTCACAACTTGTGTGTACCTACAACATACATATCATTTCATAGCTGTTGGAGTCCAAGGTCAAGACTTCGGCGGGTATTACCTACTTATATAATATTTAAAATGGAAGGATCCCGACATAATAAGAGTGAGACTAGTAGTTTGGGGAACCGGAACCACTATGGAGCCACGGGTCAGACCCAGACCTCAGCCGCAGCCGCCTTTGATTCCTCCGCCTTCAATGCGGCCCTCATTGAGAACATGACTGAGCCACTGATGGCACAAATTCGACAGCAGACGGCCGCCGAGGCCGACGGGCCCTACCCGTCAAAGTTCAAGCCGGGTGCGTGGAGTCGGAGAAGGTGGGTCACTTTACATCAGTTGGGGTTCTTAATTTTCTCAAATCTAAGGATTTTGCTTATTGTATGATTTTCAGGCCTGTTCTACGTACAAGGTCGGAGTCGGACTTCACTACCCTCCGTGACCAGCACGAGGACGTGGGTGCCCTACGGGAGAAACTAATCCGTAGTTTCCATCATCATAATCCTTCCTTCCACCTGAAGCGGGTCCCGAGGTTCACGACAAGACAGAAGCTGGTTCTTCTCTCCCTCTGCCTCGTTGACTTTACGAGCTTCTGTGCCATGAGCATCCTGGCTCCCTTCTTCCCACAGGAGGCCACCGAGAAAGGCGTCTCCATAACTCTCTCTGGTCTCATATTCAGTGTCTACGCCCTCGTCGTCTTCTTAGGTATACCTACTTACTACAAGTTCGAATCCCGCCTTCACTACAGTTGTCTTTGCAAGGACTGATCTAGATGTACAAAATTCGATTTTGCAGCCTCTCCGTTCATGGGCGTCATTGTCTCTCACGTCGGTCCAAAGTTTCTCTTTATTACCGGAGTCTTTGTCACTGGTTCTTGCAGCATATTATTTGGGTACAGACCTAACTTAGCAAGTATCATTCTGCCGCTTGTTGGTTTATTTTAGGTTAAATTAATGTTAACCTTTAATGACTGTGCAGTGTTTTGAACATGGTGAAGTCAACGTTGGTTTTCACATTCTACTGCTTTGTGGTCCGTATGTTCGAGGCCCTTGGGGCGGCAGCCTTTTCGACTGCAATCTACACGTTTGTCGCGGAAGTCTTTCCTGATAACATGGGATCCGTTCTAGTAAGTTGTTTCAATATTCAGCCTTACCCTTACCACGGCCGTAGATAACTACGTTCACTGCTCACTCCCATTAGAATTAGCAGTATAAGCATAAGCCCATTTTGTAACCGCTGTAATATTGCATGTTGTTCCTATCATTTCAGGGCATACTCGAAACTTTTGTTGGATTGGGGTAAGTTTTCTTATAATCTGTTTAACAAAAATGAAAACATTGCATGTGTGCGACATGTGTTTGAGATGAATTGGTTTGAATTTTCAGAATGAGCGTTGGTCCGGCCATTGGAGGAGTTCTTTATGATGTGAGTAGATAGTGCTGGCTTTGGACTTACTCAGGCAAACTTTTACGCAATTTTGTTTTATTTTTCAGCTAGGCGGATTCGGGCTCCCGTTCTTCACCCTGGGCGGCGTGATGCTCCTCACGCTTCCGCTCAACTACTACCTCCTCCCGTCATCCGGGTTCGGTGACAACGATTCACAGCCTTCTGGGAGTATGTGGAAGCTCCTCCGAGTCTCCCCTGTTATCATCATTGCCCTCACAATCATTGTTCTCTCAAATACTTGGGGATTCATTGACCCCACGCTAGAACCTCACTTGCGAGAGGTAAACCTTTCAATTAGAAAATCCGCCGCATGGAACCTAGATTAGACCTTGATTCCTTGCTCCTTTGTGTATTAGTTTGGACTCTCGGCCAAGCAGCTCGGCCTCTTCTTCCTCCTCAGCTCATTTCTCTACGGCCTCTCGAGCCCGGTATGGGGAATAATTGCGGATCGGACAACTCAGACGTGGATCCTCATGGTCGTAGGTCTCTTCTCTGCATCCGTTGGGCTCCTCCTCCTTGGGCCGGCCCCAATCCTGGGCTTACCCAAGTAAGCCATAAGTTATTTCTAAAGACGCTTCCGGCTGCTCAAGGTTCTAGTTTGACCAATTCTCTCTTTCAGCACTATTTGGCTCAATGTCGTTGCTCTAATAATACTCGGCCTTTCTATCTCAATGGCCCTTCTACCGACCTTCGAAGCCATGTTGGATTTTGCCTTGTAAGGCACAGATACAGATTCACCGTCAACCTCCTCTTTTAGATAATAACTAGTAGCTTGTAATTTTCGGTTATTATAGGGATGCGGGCTATCGGGACGATGTGTCAACATACGGCCTCATTGCAGGGCTCTGGTCTTCCATGTACTCCTTAGGCGAAGTGATTGGGCCAACACTAGGAGCCACGCTTATGGAGAACTTTGGGTTCCCCACTTCCTCAACAGTCATGTCAATCCTTTGTATGTGTATGGTAAGTAGACGTTTATGGAGTCATAAGTCGTGTCAAAGCATAGGGCCTAGTACGAGTACGAATATTACTAATGTCTCGGTAATTGTGAACAGGGGGTCTTGGTCCTGACATACTTCCTCCTCTTCTACCATCAGCCCCTGGAGTCCAACCTCCTCTGCACTCGAGACCGGGACAAGCTGCTCACTGACATTTCTGACAGCGGGATCAGCGAGAATGAGAACGGGCCCGAGTCCTTCTCGACCTCTACGAACAGTTCGGACGTGGGCGGGAACCTGGTCACGCCGCCCAGTGACCCCTCCGCTGAGCCACCGCTCTCCACCAACCTCTTGACACACGTTGTGGAAGTCAACGAGCAGACACCGCTCCTCCTCCCACGACTTGCCGGCCTCCGACGGAACAGCAACTACATGAGTGAGCCCGAACTATTCGGCCTGGCCCAAGGTCGGAAGGTCAGTCGACATCACACGTTTGGGGGTGCGGACACGGCCCCATTAGGCGTCCGAGTCCCTTACAAGTATCCTACTCTCGTTGGGGATGACTACAGTGTGAGCTACCCCAAAATAATGAAGAATATTAGTATCACCGCCTTTGGGGCTGTTGAGGTCTAACTTTTTTTTAATGTGGGCCCGATGACGCTTTTAACTCATATTAGGTCATTCTGTTGTCAGTTGCCAGCCATACTCGTTACAAGCCCATTCCCATATTTGCATATTAGCCCATAGTGCAGGTTTTTCACCTTTACGACCTATTCCCTCCGGTACGACAGGAGCCAAACTGATCATACGTCGTACAATATTTGTAACAAAACATTATACTTAATTACAATCAGTTCCAACAGCAGCTTAGAGTATTTAGTAGTCACAATCTTTGACATGCGTAGCTTACCAGTAGGCTTTCATAGTTTGCTGTAATGTCTGCATATTTTAAATGGTTGATTGGATAGGTACCTACTGAACATGTATGTGATACCTTCAATCTACGCTACGGCGTCACGAGGAATGAGAATTAGAGCTTGGAATTAGGGTTTTAGCGGGTCCAGTGCCGAGTTTATCCTATGCTAGTCTGATATAAGCAGTGAGAGAGCTGAACTGTACTTAATTCTGTACTTTACTACGTCCAAGAATGCTCAAAAATAATGTGTGAGTGATAGGAGGAATGACTAAGAATAAATTGTTCTGCACGTATCATACAGATACAGAATTAATTGGTTTTGTTAAATGTTGCGTTACTTTGAGGCTAAAGAACTGTCGCTGCCAGTGCATTACTAGCTCCAATGAAATACACATTCGCGTCATCTTAATATCAGCAACAACAGGTGGATTTACCTATGTAGAATAAGGAATCAGCGCTACCGAATATTTCGAGTACTGTTTAATGGCGAAGGTTAGTTTTGTCCTTATTTAGATAACAGCAACGGGTTCCTACGAAACACACAAGTTGAAGAGTGCTAACGTAAATTAGAATATGCAGGTGTTGTATATTAAATGCATGCGTGTCCTATAAGATTATTCTTTCGTGTAAATAAAAAAGACTTCCGTTGAAGACTTCCATCGTAGCACCCTTAGATCACCATTAGATGGACGAAGGTCTTTAAGTCCTTTAGTAATTAGCATTATTGCTTTACTTACATACTAAAATATTTACTGGTAAAGGTACATGCTTTACTAAGAAAGAGATTCAGCGACCATGAAAGAAGTCGAGAGGAAGGCGCAGGAACTCCGAAAGGCCTCAATTCAGGATAAGGTCAAAAGTCATACTTTGATTGTGCTAATTATACCGAAGTACTTGTAGCTAAATAGAGCTCCCATAGGAAAAGGAACATTATATGGAACATAAGTAAATACAACAGATGCGAGTTATTTATAATTTAGACCTTCTCTTCAAGATTCGCTAGAAATGGGGATGACAATGACATCCAAAGATCCTGGAAATAGTTCGCATCCCACATCTGCTCAGATCGTCCATCTGAGCACCAGCCCATCCACAAATGTTAAATTCTGCTTGTCCGTATGAATTCGGAGGGTCCGCGTCTGTGAGGTATAAATTAGGATTAACACCGAGTACTCTGTATGGTACAGAATAAGATCATACTTCCGGGCTAAAGGTAAAAGTAGTCCAGGCCACATTGTTGATGAGTAGAGTAGAGACTGAGCTAATGATCCCACGGATCTCAATAACCGAGAC
>JAQFZY010000716.1:0-22503 GCA_034696285.1 Hypogastrura burkilli | reverse complement strand
GTCGGGTCGAGTGTAAACAAAAAGTGTCCGCTCTATATTAAGCCCCGGCCCCAGCCAGCTGATTCAAAACTCTGTGGTTATGTGTGACCCAGGCTCTTCACAGACACGGTAAGTACTCAAATTTGGCCTTGACTGAACTCTAATTATAGAGGGCAGAGGTCAAAAACAAGTTCACTACCGTATTCTGTGTCATATTAGGTTTCCATAGACACATTACTCGATTTTGATCCTTGTTGATCTCTAGTGGCTACTACGAAGGCCGTAGGTCAGAACCAAGGGTACCACTGTAATACTAATACGTGTGACCATGCATTTCGATAAACACCTGACTTGATACCTTTTGGTTCAAATTTGTTGTTGACCCTTTATGTGACCTACCATAGAGGTCACGGGGGTGACTCATCTTCTCAGGGGACCAAGGACATAACCTTAGCTGACGATGAGTAAAACATTCTACCCCTTAACTCCAAACCGTCTAGGAGTTATACTGCGCACGGACGGACGGACGGACAGGACATTCGCATAAAGTACACTGTGCGATGCACTTGATAGGTCAAGTTTTCCAATCGTCTAGTGTCTAGTCATTCCGATACCAATATCAACGTTGACCTCAACGCCACTTGACAAAGTGTACAGTATGTAATCGGAAATGAGTGAGACAGTAGGATTTTCCACATTGAGTTGATAGATCACTATGGATTCAATTTCGAAAAATTCATAATCCAAGTCGGGCATGTGGGCAAGCCTGTGGGAAAGCCAGTCAGGCATGTATTTAATAATCCTACTTAAAAATATAGATTATAGCAAAAACGGAAAAGCTCAAATGGAGTTTAATAAAGTCGTCTTTACAGTTCAAACCTAACCTATCCTATTCGAGTCAACAACAGTAACTTTGCTATGTGGCTTAATACAATATATCTACATATATTTTATGCTTCCATATTTTATGCTATAATATGCATTCTTATTTTAAGCGATTAATAAGTATTTCAGTAAACCCAGGGTTAGGTTTCGCTAGTATTCATAACTATTAACTATTAGGATAAGCTGCTCCTGTTAGCTATGTTATGCTATGTAGGTGTGGCTTATACTCAGTTACGTTGTTCGGTTTAAATTCAGTTAGGTTAGGTTTAGTTTAAAATGCGTTAAGTAGGGTTAGATTTTGTTTAAATTCAGTTAGGCTAGGTTACTTTACTACCAGCAAAATGGTATATTTCGGCTAAAATTTTTGCCGGGATAAAAATCCAACTCATAAATGAATTCAGCTTCTGCTTTAAGTCTCCATACTATTTAAATCAGGAAGCCATATGCGTCGTCTACCTGTGCATCCTAGTCCAGGCGGCTACAAAGGACATAAGATTTGAGTGCCGGTGGCAGTTGGATGGGACTATTACGCCGTCCCAGAATGATTCCCGAGCCTGATTATACTCTTTCTTTGGTTTCCCTTTCATCCTTTGATGATCCTATTTTATGGCCCGAGGGCTCGCAGCCAGTCTTGCCTGGCCGGATGAGCCAATATAAAATCCATTACTGGCCCTTTTGGTGTGTAGGAATAGAAATTTACCTGCCTGGACTCATTAGAGAGTCCCTGCACCTGTACAATATGTATATGCATCAAGCATCTTCAATTGTATTGAAAAAATACTTAATATTAATATCCCATAAAAATATTCACTTTACCCGAAAATAAAATATGCGAATGAGCAAGTACAGATTTTCTAGAACATATTCGCGGATTCTAATGGATTTATACGGGAAACATATTCCATACCCGACCGAGTCATATATTGTTTAGTTAACCATTTCCATACTTTTTTGTGCTAAAGTCTGTACTTTTTCGGCAGCATTAAATAGAAGCCTTACTCGAGCGTCAGAGCCTTAGCCCTAAAAAGCCGAGTTAAAGTACAGTTAAAATCATAGAAAAAAAACAACAATTTTTTGGTGCACTTATAATTCAGTTCTAAAAACTTGTAGTAGAGGAACAATAATGAGCAGGTAGCTGTAGTCGTAGCTACTTAATAGGCAAAAAAAGGGCACCGCCTCTCCTCTGTTCCACCTAAAAAGCTAATGCAAGCTACATGGAAAAAGTGGAGAGTCAAAGGGGAAGTAACCTTGATTCTCACCTCAAGGCCATCAGTAGACAAAAGGATCTCTTCTCTAGTATGATCTGTGGTGGGCTGTCTGTGTACGTATACTCTAGGAAAGGTAGGAAGAGCCTTATGCTTATAACCAAATCTCTATCAAAACCATTCAAAAGGCTTCTTTGGGGCCTAACGACGCATAAGAGGGTTGGCTCTTGGCATCGTAGCTTAGGAACGAAGGGGATGCGGGATTATACAGAAATACAGATACGTATATATCCTGACTGCGTATTTCTGTATTTCTAAGGCCACTGGATTATTCCGTATTCTGTTCAGGTAGACATCCTATAGCGTCCAAAAGCTATTTAATTAACCTACTACTGACTACCACGTAAGGATTAATGATTAATTATGGACTTGGACAAACTCATCTTTGGGAAAGGTGCTGCTGGGGCTGGAACGAGAACGAAGCCTAGTTTCCTTCACGCCAACATTATTACGTAGAATATACATAGATATAGAGGCCTGTAAATTATATGTTACAATTCATATTCATTTTCGGTTTAACTATGCGAATTGCTCCGCTTCTATTTAATGCGGCCAAAAAATATATATGTTTGCCCAGAATTGGCTCAGTTCCGGATGTATTTGTATTGTATATGTATTTTTTATTTCGTGCTAAAGCAAAAAAATGTGTTTTTGGACTGAAGATAAAAAAAAAAGTATTTTTGGGTAAAAGATAAGAAAATGTATTTTTGGCCAGAAGTAACATTAAGTCCCAACACATTAGGAAATTTAGATTATTCCTAATTAAACGCCGAGTAGAAAAATATAACAAAGATTATTATAAAATTTTGAAAAGGAACCAAAGGTTAGAACGTTTTCCGCGGTAGTTTAGTAAATCAGAACCCAGAACATGTAGTACTTATTACTAATTGGCAGATTTATGATTATGCTATAGCTACGGTCGTTTGTAGACCTTGGTTTAGGCTAAAATCTATATTAATGGGAAATATTAATACGAAGTAATATTTTTCATGTCACAGTACTTAAGTATAATTGTTTTCGGAAGAATTATATTGAACGGAATTATCTTTTAAGCAACCGGATTTTTTTTGTCCAAACGTAACTTTATTTACTCTAACAACATAGTACGTTCGACCAACCTAACCTCACAGCAGAGCTAACTACTACCGAACCTAACCATAATTCAAAATTGCATTTTCAGTCAAAATCCATATATTTTCCCGGCACGAAAAGCCGGATCCAGTCTGAACTGCAAATTCAAGTGAGTCGTAACATATGGTCCAGCTCCAGGATCTACTATGTAGCTTATACAATTTACCCCGCCAAGCCAAGCCACGCAACAATAGAATGGAGATCTCCAGGCCATCCCTGAAGGCGAGGGCGGAGAGGAGAGAGCTAAAAGGAACCGTGACTGTGACTCCAATTCAAGAACCTATACATGATTCTGGTGGCTCGTAATAGACCATGAAAGGAACTCTCCTACAGACTACAGTACATACAAGGGCTCCGGCTGTCTACTAAATATTAAAAATCCAGCCCACTCTTACAAGGCTGGAGACTTGAGAAGGGCTACGGGTAAGTCTGGCCAGCATGGAAGGGGTGTTCCCCGGAATAATCCAGGCTCCAGCCGCAAGATAAAGTTCAAGCTATTCCAAAGTCCATTAGAGATCCTCTGATTCAAGATGAAGGGAGAAGGAAAGGGTTAGGGAACATTAAGGGCTTCCCAAACGCAGATCGCAGTGCCTGGGACTTAAGGCCTCCGAGGCATGCAGGCTCAATGAATCAAAGCATTAGCTGCCCGCCACGAAGGTCCCGGAACACGAAATCCTATTTTAAAGCTGTCAATTTAAATCCAGTGTTTCGGACTGTTTCCGTTTTGCACATTTTTTAAGCTTAAATAAGAAAAAAAAGTAAAAACGGTATCAAATGGTAATAACTCTTCATATTCCGTGTTTTATGTCACCAAAAAGTACTAAATTTGAATAGTTTCGAAGCTCTTGCACAATTAGGAATTCTCTAGAAATTCTCTCAGGAGCTTTATCTCGCTCTGTTTCTCTTTTGTTACACATGTTTACCACTTTTTTATTTTCCACCGACCCCTAGTGGTAAAAAATGATAAATAACGCTGCTTTTTACCACTATAATATAAAACCAATTTACCCTAATCCTGGTATTAGTTATTTATACTATCCAAAGAATATCCAAATGAGATAATATATATTTTGCGGATACAATTTTGTGTAGTCTGTATAAGGGAGTCATGCCCGACCTGAGTCATATCGTTAAGTCTACCTATACCTATGCATCTCGATTTGTTCATTTCCATACTTTAAGCAGTTTGAGCTAAAGTAAGTATATATTCTTTTGGCAGGATTAATTAAATGTATGCCTTTGGGCCCTGTGCTAGATGCTGTACAATGTACAGTACAATCCACAATGCACAGACAGTGTCAAGGTTCAGACGCTGAAAAGGTATAGTAGGGTAGTAGTTCATGTTTTTTGTATACTTTGTCCGTGCTCAGAATAGAATATCCATTATACAGCACTTTCCCTTTCTGTATTACACTATATAGGGAAAGTGAGTCAGAATCCAGACAAATAGTAGCTAGGCCTCCCTGAATTATTTATGAAATTGTCTGTCTAAAGGCCAGAGATACAAATCCAGCATCCAGCCTTCTAATATTAGGATTTAGAGCCAGAAACCTGAACAGGGGCTCCAGTACTGCACTGCCCCACGGAGTTCCCACTACCATTACAGATTAGAAGTCCGACTACGACTAACTGGATCAGAGACAGAGACAGGGAGATCGATAAACGAAATGACTGGCTCAGAAACTAGCTTAAGCCATATCGTATGTCCACGCACCAAAGTGTTTCCTACACAATTAGAGACGAGCGTCCCTGTAACGCTGCTAGGAATCAATTTCCTTCTAAAAAGACTCCTGTCCGAAACAAAATATACAAATGGGCTAATGCCATATTCTTTGGTGAACATGTATATACAACGGGCACTGGGCGGTGAACCAGCCACAAGCCGAAATGACGACTTTTCGAAAAGTTGATGTAACCCAACCTAACCTAACTTAATGTAACCCAACCTTGCCTAAATTAAGCTAAGCAAATCTAGCCTAAACTAGCCGAAGTCGAAGTTAATCCAACCTAACCTCTAAACTAGCCGAAGTAAATCCAACCTAAACTAGCGTAAGTTAACCTAACCCAGCCTAAACTAGCCTAAGTTAATCTAACCTAGTCTTACTAGCCGAGGTTAATCTTAAGCTAACCTAGCCTAAGCTAATCTAACCTAACCTAGCCCAAGTTAATCTAACCTAACCGGATAGTAGATATCATTAGAATTAGGTATAAGTTACCTCGAAGTTTTTGGGTAATGGTTGCCGTCAAAAAAGAGCCCACAGCTAGTTGTAGCTATTTCGAGGCTGGGTTGTAATATACTATAGAAACAGACTTGTTAATTTCCATAATACTTTGTCTTAGGCTAAAATTTTTATTTTCGAGTATAATTACAGACAAGGCGTAGATACAAGAAAAAAGTGACCCAGTGGAATGCAGAAGGTTTAGACTTTAGACCAAGAAAAGCTGCCTTTCTTCGTGTAAGTGTAATAATAAGATTGAATCTTGAGGGTTCTTCTCTTTTCTCTAAATCACAGACCCCTGGCGCCAGAAGATCCGTATAGCTAGCCAGCTATCCAACTATCACTCTTCCCACATCTCTTTATATATAAAAATTCACTCGAGCCCCATCAAGACGGGAACTTGTACGCCCGGCCAGCCAAGAAGCTAGTAGCTAGTTGTAACTTCTCACGTTGTAACGTAAGTATACGTAAATTGAAGCCAGAGCTCCAAGGGATCCTGCAAGTGTAATTCTGGTGAACTTACAGCCTTACATTAGGCTTACCAAAGAAGGAAACCGAAGCCCGTCCCCCTACCATCTAATGGCCGTCTCTGAAGTTACATCATACCTTTAATATTTTATACCGGCTGGTGTTTTGTACTTAATGGTCCACAAAAGTATATAATTTAGCACAAAACAAAGTATGAAATAATTAAGTCTATATGTACACCAAAGAATTTGACTCAGGTCGAGTATAAATCGGATACGAATCCCGCATAAACCGACTACAAAACTTGTGTCCATAACATCTATGTCTGCTCCATGACATATTTGGTTTGGGGTAGAGCTCTATATTATTCGGCAACCACTAATACAAGTCTTAAACCTATTAACTCCGCGTGAAACTGAAATAGTGCTTACTAATAGGCCCAGAGATGAATGGGCTAATACATAGATCTGTATACTTACTGCCTAAAGGATCGGCTCGGCGAGAGTAAAAGGCCCAGGGAAAGCAAAAAATTGGGTAGGACTCAATTTATGGGCGAGTGGGCCAGCAGGGAATCCCTCCGATTTTTTGTTCCAGCCCTTGTATTGTAAAACATTTAGAAAAGGTCAATTACATTATTAGGAAGGATACACAACAAACACAGAGCCTGATTATTACCTTTTCTTTAAAAAAAACTTTAGGCGTATCATCATAGTATACAAAAATAAATACGCGTGTATGTGTAGCGATTGTCCATTCATGAGTTCAAGAGGCCTGGCTCGGAAGAGCAAAAAATAATGTTAACCCAGTCAGATTTATCTACTACTAATTTTTTACTGAGGGACAAAAATTGGAAGGAACTGAACGGCTTAATTTTTTCTGGGTAAAAGGGACTTGGCTTCCAGCACCAGCACCAGCCAGGCACACTAAATAAGGTAGGACGGCCGGCTGGACAAAAAATCAAGTATTCATGGAATGGGGAAATACCCAGAACAAAAAATATGGATGGGGTGCAAAAAATATGTAAAGGGGCACAATCATAGAAAATGGAAAGTAATTGTAACTCGGCACTCGCTCAACACGCTGGTGTTGAAGTGCTGGGGGAACAAAAAATGTCAATGGCCAATGGCCCCGCCACAATGTCACAAAGAGGAGCTGGGAACTGGGAACAACCTGAATCGTCACTTGATCCTTCTTGATGCCTTAATTATGAGGACAATGGGAACTTTTTGCTACTAAGCGTACAATGGTACCTATACAAATTAATCCGAACATAACACTTAGTGCTCTGAAACACAAAGCTGTTACCTACGATTACGTCGCAATGCGTTCAATTCAGTGATATATGGTATTATTAGAATTAGTATACTGCGAAAAAATATATGCAAATGAGCAAATAGAAGCCGCAAGTATTTAGTTGTATTATACCGGATTCATACCCTGTGTACTTTGGAATACTTTGTTTTGGTCGACGTTTAACGTGACCTGCTGCAAATATTTTTGGTGACCTGGTAATTCTTATAAAACTGTCAGGCTGTGGTATATGTTAAACACTGTACACTTTAGTATATATTGTATGTAGTATTGGATTTTGCCATGAAGTTTCATTTAAAAAGGTGTCGAAAATAGTTCTGCTGGTCAAAACCACAGTCTGACACGTCTAAGAATTACCAGGTCACCAAAAACATTTTCAGGAGGTCAAGTAAATAAAAAAACCTTTGTTTTGGGCTAAACTGTATACTTCTTGGTCAGTATTAATAATCTTTAAGTACGTAACACCAACTAGTTCCAAAGACTCAGCTGAAAACCTAAGAATGATCTATGACCTTTGAAATACTGTACTTAGTATATCCTGTCCATAAATTGTAAATACAACGCATACAAGTATAAGTATACCTACACTGAAATTGTACAAATGAATGGTGGCTCCAAACTATTGATTTTACAATTAAAATTCCCCAAACACTTACTTTACTGTCTGTTCCGGGCTCCTGGGGCTCTCCTTGACCTGAGACGTGACACTGAACTTGAGACCCGGCACAGTCTTCCGCTCCTATTTTTTGTGAGCGTATTGATTATTGACACGTTGTTTGGGTTATTTTTTATTTTTTTTAGACAGTTTTTTATAGGTAGGAATCGAGTCTGCTTTCCAAGTCCCGACCTTCTCAAATGAATGAGAGAGAAAACAAGGCTCGACTCCAGACGGGAAAGTACGGAAAAGGAAGCCACAACAGCAGCAGCAGCAGCAGAAGAGAAAACTCCCGCATCCCACGCATGCCAGCCGAGAAAGCATAGAAGTGCGTTTGTAGGGGGATTACATTCAAGCTGCAACCAAAACCGAGGAATCCTTCTTATCAAATATTCTAACCCAAACTTTATACAATAGACAATGTATTCAAATACGGCAAGCTGAAGATAACGTTATACAAGCTTAGATGTACGTTTTCAGGATAGGGGGAATATAGGAAAGTGAAAGTGTGAATGGTTTAGTGCAGGGAACCCGCCAACTTTTAAAAATATAAGCGTATTGGCGTCGTTTGTCTTTTGAAGCAAAATTTGCACAAAAGTTATACAGCATTTTTTGGATTTCTGCAAAATAGTACACACATTTTGTGCGAAATTCATCAAAAAATTCAACTTTTGGGGTCCGTTTAATGTATGAGAAATGCAAGTATAGAGGTACGGCAGGTAGCAAGATCTATTTGAGTCTCAATCACAATACGAAGTTATATTTCGTATTTTCAAATGACTTGTATTTAATGCTGCCTTAAACTTAAAATTATATATTTATGCTCAAAACAAGTATGGAAACGAACAACTCTAGAATTCAAAAGAATAAGCAGAAAAGGTCCATTTATAAACTATATAATGCATACAATCCAGCAAAACCTACTGATCTCCGCCCATGCTCCAGAGTTCAGACTCCTATTTGCGTCATACGCGGTACCCGGATGACTTCAATCCTTGGGACGACGGGAAACTCCCCGAGAAACAAGTATAACAACTATTCCCGTATAAGCTTCCAAGCCTCCTTGTCATCAGTATAGGGACCGTCTGCATATTTTATTAGGCTTCAGTAGATGTTCCTTGTAATGTGAGTCTACATGTCCAATGCTAATAGGAGTATACCTACATTGTAGCCTGTAGTACCTATATGTATGCGGTGGGACGTAATATAATAATTATAATTTATCCACGCTCTCTCGCTTACTTTATTGTTCTTAATTTGAGCCGAGATACCGCCTACATGAGCGGAATAAATTAGGACTGGATTCAAATAGTCCTTATTGGCGAGGGCATGGCCTCTTCCATTATCCTACCTTTTCCGCTAATCATTTCATTTACATTGTATCCTATATCAATGTACTTTCTTCGTTGTAGCCGGCAAGATCATGCATATTGTATGTAAACCTTACATACAGTAAGGACAATGAGTATTAAATTCTAAGGCAGTTAGTGTAAACACATTATTTGACTTTCAGGGATTCCCAAACTTTGCTCAGCGAACAAGACACATTAATGCTAAATGTGGGTAATTTACATCAAAACATACAACGTTTCATATAGTAGGTGAAGTTTAGGAAAAATACGCAAGCAGACATTTGGTTCGAAACTGAAAACTGCAATAAAAAAAATACAAGCAGGGATTGGGTCATTCTCAAGGAAATCTAAAACTAATATTGCTCAAGGGCGGCTCCTTTCCATGGAACTTTAAAAGTTACCTACAATTAAAAATCCGTTAGGCTTAAGTATGTATTATTATTATTACTTAACATAAACGTAATAGCTGGATTCTCCCAAAAAGCTAAATTGGATCTACTCTAGCTGAGTACATTTCATTCCATTCCTTAACTTACTTATAATCGTTCGGCTTTGAATTAGTGTTTTAAAAAAAATAGACAAGGATTAGTGCATATGGATTACGTAGCCAATATAACTAGGAAGACAAAATAAGTCACTGCTAGCCTACTCTACATTTAAAAAATATATATGTAAAATTTTCTTGAATAATTTAAAGTCGTTTAATACTTTTTCAAAAAATAGTAAGTACGTACGTATAGTGTTACACATCCACTAATTAGGTTCCTCTTTCCTCTGTTATTCGAGGTCGTTGCGGTATGTGGGATTCCTTTTTCTTCTTTCTTTAATAAAAATGCCGGAATAAATTAGATTTTTCGATATAGCAGAAGCCTAAAATAACCTAAATTTTCTCTGACAGGAGTGATTACCAAATCTACCCACACCTTTAACGAGAATTACTTGTTGATTTTGTATTTGCTCGTACTGTATTATTTCCCGACAAAATATACATATATTCTTTGGTAAGACGCACGCCAAAAAAGACATGTCAAGTGCATTCCAACAATCGAACCACAGGGAAGTCTTTCCCTTTTGAAACGAATGACTTGTTCTTATTATAGTACATACATACAGTAATTCAGAATAAAAAAGGTGAATAAAATAAAGTTGGATTTAAATGCCGGAATATACGATTTGAAACTACTTTAATAACTTCACCAAAATTTTTTGTACTAGATTAACGGCTTAAAAATTACATAGTGTTTGGTGAAGAATTACAGACTTATTTATTCCCATGCTTACCTTGCTTTGAGCTAAAAATCTACACTTTTTGGGCATGATTTAATCAGGATTTCACGAAAATTAGGGTGTTTTGTTTTACTATTGGTAAAAACCGTTATTTACCTTTTTTTTTACTACTAGGGGTTGGTTGGTGGTAAAATACCTAGGAAAAGTGGTCAAAATTGTCGCAAATTATTTCAAGAGAAACAGACTGATATATCTCAACTTAGCGCGTTGCCTTGATTATCCTAATTATGCTTGTCTGATTGTCCAAGAGCTTGGAAGCGATTCAAAGTTACGACTGGGTATGGGTACTACTAGGTGACAAAAAAGAGGGACAATGAAAACTTAACAGAAAAAATTCGTATTTCAAATTTTGGCTTTATTTCTGCTTTATTACCATTTTTACCAATTTTTGCCACTTTTTATTATTGTGCAAGTCGGTAAAAATCGGAAACACGGCTTTAAATAGTAGCCATTGTGGCTCTGGGCCTTCTGAACTTAAGACCCATTCTCGTGTGGAACCTGATTAGCTGCAATTCCCTTGCATAATGCAATTAATGACTGACAGGTGATGCGCATTAAAGTTAATCTTGACGTTTTGTATTTTTCCTGCTTTGGCTGCATACTGTATAACATTGGGATTGTAAGCTAGAGAATTATTGAGAACAGAGTGAGTAGTAGTAGTAGCGGTTAGTGTGGTCTTGTTCTTGTCTAGCCGGAGCCCAGATTTTTTCTGTCTTAACATATTAATCCCTACTTTGTATGAATCTGAGTTTTTTGGAAGTGAACAAATTACTTGACCTCCTTCATTATTCTTCACTGGGAAAAGGATTGACTGTAGTCGTAGTAGTTGCATAATACAAAGTACTTCTTTGAGGTAAGTATTCTCTACGTTTTTTCCCCGCCTGCGTCAAACCTCAAAGGAGTAATCAATCATTTTTGTAGGGAAAATGCCATAGCGGCCTGCCTATTCAAATGCTAAGTACATTAGGCCTTTCCGGATTTTCGGAACAAGCAAACCAGGAGACTTCTGTCTAGAACCAAGAGTCACTAATTACTACGTTACTAGTAGTTCTGTATTTCATCATAAATGGATTGGATTTTTCAGGTAGGGAAAAATATTCATTTAGGCGGTCAGCGTCATGCGGAATAGCTGGAAATTCGTCCAGACCTAACCTAAACTCATATGATCCAAGTATATTTTATGTCATAGCGTATAATCTATTAGTATACAAAATAAGAACATTTTTACAGAAATTCATACTTTGCCCATGTGACCTTTGGTGACCATTTTAGTGGTCAAGGAGTCGAGATGCAGCTTTCACACCTATTTAAACCTAGTTCAGCGTAATTTAATCTATTAGTATACAAAATAAGAGAATTTTTTAACAGAAAGTCATACTTTACCCATGTGACCTTTGGTGACCATTTTAGTGGTCAAGGAGTCGAGATGCAGCTTTGACACCTATGTAAACCTAGTTCAGCGTAATTTAATCTATTAGTATGCAAAATAAGAGAATTTTTTAACAGAAAGTCATACTTTACCCATGTGACCTCTGGTGACCATTTTAGTGGTCAAGGAGTCGAGATGCAGCTTTGACACCTATTTAAACCTTGTTCAGCGTAATTTAATCTATTAGTATACAAAATAAGAGAATTTTTTAACAGAAAGTTATACTTTGCCCTTGTGACCTTTGATGACGGGTCAAGGAGTCGAGATACGACTTTGAGGTCCATTTAAACCTTCTTCAGCGTAATTTAATCTATAAGTTTACGCAAATAAATAATTTTTTTAACAGAAAGTCATCTTCAATGCATTTGGTGCGGTCTCCTTTGCAAAACTTTACGGTTTCTGGTTATGTGATAGATCCTTCCGTCCAGAATAAAAAAGATAACTACATTTGTTTGCAAAATTTTTTGGCGTGCTTTTTCCTAGAAAAAAGAAAAGAATCTTACCGGTTAAGATTAAGACCAGAAATTTTCGATTTTGGCCTATCTGGCGGTCCGACCTAAAATGTGTATCGCAAATTATACTAGACAATACCCTGATACTAAATAGAACACATTTGGTTGGTTCCATTGCGCATGTGTACATTTTAGGTCGGATCGAAATCGAAGTTTTTTGGTCTTAACCATTAAGGTTCTTTGCAGCGCCAAAGACTCGGTTTTTAACAGTCTAAACAGGATAATCTAGGTTAATCTATTTAAGACGGAATTAAGTCATGTATATGTACTACATATTTTGTAATTGTAAATTGTAAGGCAATAAGTCGAGTCCGAATTTTAATTCAAACTTGGTACAAGTTGTTTTAATTAATAATCATTAATAGTTAAATTATGCTCCGCCCTAAGAAAGTGGATACGTACATTCTAGTTGCAGCCATGTCGTACTTAGCAATACATGGAATAACCTGGGCGGGCATGAGTCTATGCTAGTGCAGTAGAGAAAGCTCCGTGTCAACTTGCTTACAATTTTTTTTCTATAGCGTGTTTCGGAAAAATTGCTCTACACTTTTTTGCTAACACTGCACATAGTACTTTCCTCCATAATAGTTCCTCCGTAGTATCGCGGATAGGGTATGTTGTATATCTGGGTTTTATATCTGTTATTGCCTCATTCTTTTTAAAATTCAATCAATCGTTGGCTACTCATTCGTAAGGCCGGTAATTTCTGTCAAAAATATTTCATTGTCGTATAAAGTTTGACCCGTAGAGGGTCAAGGGAAGGACCCACGACTTTGGCGTCCATTCAAATATTGTCCACAAGGTCAAAATTGATAAGTGTACTAAGTTTCAGCTAAATCCATCTGAAGGCCAAATTTTCGACACGTGACCTTTGAAGGACCGGAGAGGGCCAAGTAGGCGACCTACTGCTTTGAGGGTCATTTCAACATTGATCAGGAGGTCAATAGCTATAAGTGTGCCTAGTTTTCACCAATTCCGTCGGAGAGCCATTTCCGCATGCATTCAGTCCTTTCATTTATATAATATCCCAGAGCTGCTCAAAAATGTATGGACTTAAATGGATTTTGCGTGGCTTGAAGTCTTGAATCTAAGCGCGAGATTCTAATTGGTGAATAGAATGAGAAAATCTGGAATTTAGGCTAATGCCGCATCTTTCTTAATACCTAAATACAATCACCATTACCACTTGCTTGGCACTTAGCATTTAATGTAATGTATATATTGGATCCATATACTGATATACTGTTTACTACATATACATAGGTACTCAAGAGTAAGGAAATGACAAAATGTGCCAGCTATCTGTATTGTATTCAAGGTTAGATTGTAATTGAACGCCTACAGATCAGATTGGATGATTTAGTTCCCTTATTCGGCCAGACTACATATTAGTCAGCATTAAGTTGGACGCGCGTTTCGTGCAATATTTGGCCTTTCTCTGATTAATTGATCCATTGTCTTACTACGGCCCGCCGCCACACTTCCTATTAAAATGTTTTTGCTGTAAATCTTTAAATGACGAGTAGCACGTAGGGCCTTCTTATTGCACAAATCTCCTCTTCTATGCGGAATTGGTATATCCTCATGATATGACACATTAATATTCAATTGAGATGCGAGCTGGCTCTCTAAATTCCAATAATTAAATATTTCGCAGATAAGTACATTGGACTTATCCAAAGGCTTAGTTGTGGTATGGCACATACCTGAATCCCCAAATACCACCTGAAAGGTATCTATTACCAGACATAAGTTTTCTAGATATTTCAAAGATATTTGTATGGCGTCTTATTTACTTACTAGCTAACAAGAATCAGCGCTAACACGGAAACCTACTACTTTTTCTGAACATTTCTAGGACACATGTGCCATTTAAATTAAATAACTGAACTGCTAGCAAACCTGTGTTTTTATAAATATTTATTTCTCTAGTAGCACATTGGTTCAAATTAGTTGTTGACCCCTTATGTGACCTACTTTGGACATCACGTGGGTGACTCATCTGAGGGAACCTCTACTGACGATTAGTACAGAATCTTGTTTTAATTCCAAACCGTCGAAGATTTATGCTGTCCACGGACGGACGGACATGACATTCTCATAAAGTGCACCAGGTGGTGCACTTAAAAAATATTGAGTTCAATGCCAGTCATGTGTAAAGATAAACTAAAGTCAAAAAGTCGAATTATCTCCTTCATTTCAGGTAAACCTAAATTAGAGACGCTATATATAATTACAGTGAATAGATTCGCTTGAACGTTTTTAAAATTCGTACTTACGACTAAGTTGGATTAACTCGATTCCTACTAAATATATATCCTTTATAATTAGATGAATCCAACGTATTCGAAGGCCAGGATCCGTCCAAGTCCAAGCCCTTGGCTGTTATAGATTGAGATCATGACTCCGATCATCAATTCAGCTATATGGTCCTTTATAGGCCTCCGCACTCCGTGATTAATTTTTCTAGGCCCGTCCGCCAAGAGCCAAAGTGTCGGGATATTGGCAGGCAGGATCCAGGTCTGGATCTGGATTCCTCATACAAGAAGTAAATCAAATATTGAATGTGGACGAGTCGGAGTCACCAACGAAGTCCGGGCTGGCTTATTCATGCACTCTACGCCTACATAGAGCCTGGCTACTACGGAGCCCGCCTTCTCTTTGGAACTGACGAAGACGGATAGCTCGTAACCCGGGCCCGCCTATTGTCTTCCCTTCAATTAATAACCGCCTCGGCCTATACGGGCGGGGCTGGAAGCCGGAACGCTTAATCTCCGGTTTTTTAAAATGCGAAAAGTGAGAGTTAGTTTGTAGTTTGTACCGTTTGTACAATACAAGGTACAATACAAGGTCTTGTTGTCAAGGAACCTTGGTACAATATATCTACATCTCTATTTCTATACGTATTGTTTCCTAAAATATATATACACAATTTTATCCGGCATTATTACGAAGTGCTTTTACTTTTGCAACCCTCTCCTAATGACCTTCACGAACTGCAAGGGAAAAATGCATGTGTTACCAAAACTGTGAAAATAGGATTTTGAGCTGGAGCACAAACGACAAAAAATTTGGACAATAATTTACCGCAGAGGTTGGATCTTACTGTAAAAGGCAAATTTACAAGTGGTGAACCCTGCGGGTCATCGGGTCAACGGAAAACGGGTTTGACAACTGTATTCATGATCCCCGGGACTGTACGATCATTTTGATACGTCACATGACATAATTTGGCTGGGTGGACCCCAGGTGACCTCTTCGAGGTCCTCAAGTTGACCTCGGGTGACCCTTGGGTCACGGGGGGGGGGGGTCAAACCATAGTCACACTCAGTATTGCGATTCTGGTCAATTTGATATGCCACTTGACATTATCGAGTCAGTCTGACCCCAGTGAACCGTTTGGGGTCACCCGGGAGTCACGGGGAGGTCACTGGGAAGTTAAATCACGCGTTGCATCCCAAATAAGATATCTTGAGGCGCAAACAAAAATATTGATGTGTCGCATGCCATAGTTATTCAAACTTACGAAAGATCGTTTTCCACCAAATTTGACTCCCCGTTTGAGTGTCAAGGAGTCAACTGCCAATCTTTGACACTTTGCTTTTAGAATCAGGGCCAAAATATGGGTCTACGGTCGTTGAGACCATGGTCGTAGGTCGTTTTGCGCAAATTTAAACACTCCTGGGTTATAAATATAAGGGGATTTGGACTGAATCTAAGAATTAATTTTTAATTAATTAAAACAGTTAATTAATTTCAATTAATTATACGTAATATAGATTTAAAAAAAAATTAAAACAATTTGTCACGACGGATCTCAAATTCCTGCTCTCAAACTTAATTAAACCTGTTGACTTAATTACTAAATAATACTCCGTTCGAATAAAACATTGATCGGTGCTCAAATTACGTTTCTATTTATTCCTGCACCTACCTTCAGCTTACCAGTCCGCCAGGAAAACCCGGTCCCGAAAATATAGACACTTGCACAGACCTTGGCAAAAATATGAACTCCGCTCCTCCTAAATCTATTATATTAAGATGAGAGGGAACCAGCGGAGCGGGCCTAAGTGAGGGCACGTGATGACCGGAAACGCGTTATTTTGTACCGCTCGTGGTCTTTCTATCTAATCACGGGGATGGACTTAATAGTCCATCCCATGCCACCAAAAGGACGGGACATGCAGGTTCCTCTCTCTTTCGGCCTGGTCGGGAGCCCACCAAGTTATTAGAGTGACAAATGACAGGGATTCCTACATGTCCCGATCCGTAGGCATAATGATGAGCAGGAATAGCCCCATGTAGCCCTTAATGTCCCTCCCTCGCAGTATGTGCAGTAATACGTGGACTAATTTCGACCAAAGTTGGGATTTCTGTCAGATGGCAGTTTTTGTTGTACAAGACAATTGAACTGTACATTGCTCTAGGCTAACGGGACAGCATATACAAATCTAACGGCGCTTATTTAATTTCTCCACAATTTCATAGAGATACACCATTGCAATTGATGACTATACCTCAGAATTCAGAACGGAAAATCGGACTAATTATTCAATGGGCTTGTAACTTGTTTAGTAATATTTTCATATGCTAGGTTTCTTTATTGTTTTTAGACTACCTAACTTAAATTATTTTCGGTTAGGTCTGGAGAAAATACGAGCTTTTAATAATTACGACTACTACTAATACGTAAGGCGAATTATTTACAGATTATAAGAATTTGTTATCAATTCTGTATTTGGATAGGCTAAAACCATTTTTTGAATTCTTGTTTAATGCTGAATATAGTTTTCCCCTAAAAAACCTAATATTTTGAAGAATTATAAGTCTAAGGAATAACAAGTTTTGAATTTAAGTATGTAGTATTAACTGACTTGTGAAAAGCCTTGAAAGACTTTCGTACTGTTTAATAAATAAAAAAAAGTCTAAAATGAAACTATTATTTAAGTACTTTAAAATAATTTTTAAAAGCGTATATTGATAAATTAACTGTCAAATGGAAACTAATATTTTTTTTAAACAGTAATTTTCAGGATGTAGAACGACATTTAAATATAAAAATATAAATATTAAAGTAAATATTTAAATTGCCGTAAATTAATACTTCCCTACCTTGCAAGCATCCGGATATATTCTAAATTAATGAATTAATATAAATTCAGCCTTTAGCCCAAAGGAAAACATGCAGATAAGTAAGGATATTTCACGAGAACAGCCAATGGGCGTCGATACTAGCCACAAACCGAAATGATGACTTTTCCTATTTTAACCGTAGTTACCTAACCCGATAACCTAAACGAATATAACTTGATCGTAAACTTTTCGGGTAATGGTCGGTTCTGAAACCAGAGCCCCCAACTAGTTGTGGCTATTTGGGGGTTAGGGTGTAAAGTCATATTCCTTTAGTTAACATCTAGATTTGCTCATTTCCATACACTGTCTTGTGCTAAAATCCGTAGATTTTGTGGAGCTTTAAACTACAATGGCTTCCGCCCGGCCGACTCTGACATTACTTTATTAGGCCTAGGATGAATGTGTTTGTTAAGGCCGTCCCAATCTCATTTGCCTCCTTCGGCTTGATATAAAGCCCGAACTAGGGAAAGAAGTCATTTTTGAGTCATAAATAAACAGAAATACTCATTTATCTTCCCTTTGAGGAGGCCCAAGACGATAGAGCCCCTTGCTCAGTCAGACGTAAGCTTTGCCCGGACTTTCATTCAGATCCTAGCCACTACAGACTCCCAGCTCCAGCGGAGCTCTGTACTACTCTACTATCTACTACCTAAGAAGTGTTAGGATAATAGGCCGACAAAAAAAGCTCGGCGCCAGTCTGTCGAAATGAGTTATCCGAAAATCCGGACTCGAGCCTATCCGCCACCATAAGAGCAACTTAATGTTCCCCAAGTATGAAACAGGAGAAAACAGCGGGAATTTCACAGTTGGTCCTTGTTGTGGGCTCCTTGAGGGGGCAGGAGTCGGAAGTCTCTAAATGAGCCTCCCCGAGGCTTTCTCTTGGGGAGAAAGTACGGAGCCTGAGCAGGGACCAGAGCTCCCCATGAATTCCCAGGAACCCGAAATTATCAAGATTTTAACCCAAAATAAGGTGCGGAAATGTTGACAAAAAGTAGGGCCCTTTTTTGAAAAAAGCTATAGAACAAAATGGCTGCCATTTAAACTATCACCAAATAATTCGAAATCTCTCACCAATTAGAGCAGATTTCCTCACCAATTACAGTAAACTACTCACCAATCATTTCAAACTTAGTATGACCAAAAGATAATGTGTTTTACAATAATTAATGGAGTTCAAATTCTCGTATCTATAATATTTCAACACTTTGGTGAAGAAATCTGCTCTAGTTGGTGAGAGATTTCGAATTAATTGATCGTTTGAATATTCCACGACAAAAATGGGGCATGTCGATATGGAACCTTCTTCAATGCACTAGCATAGCCCATGCCCGACAAGGAAATTTCATGTACTGCTAACTACGACATCGTTCCAACTTAAATGTACATTCCCGTGCACTTTATTCTTGGCAGGGCCTATTTTAATTATGAATTATTATTAATTCCAACAACTTGTACCAAGTTTGGAGTGAAATTCGGACTCGACTAATTAGCCACAAATATAGATGTGGGACACGCATTTTGCAGTTGGTCTATAGTGGGTTCTTACCAGATTCAACTTCAATCTAGGGACCGGAGCCTATTTTTGGCAAATATCTAGATTTGCTCATTTTCATCGGTACGTTTTACTGGTTGTGCAGGATCAAATAAAAGCCATGGACCATAGAGTAATAATTGACTATGAATATGAATGGTTAAGGTTCAGGTCAATTGATTTTGTAGGCAACCGCGTAGGCATGACGGGTTATAGGATTAGCAAATTCGTAGCCTGTGAAACCGCAAATTCATTTTGGCACTTGCTTCGGCTAGGATACCTTAGGCTAGGAATTTCGAGGATTATGCAAAATCCTTCACCCAGGTTTGAACGAGATCTAATTATTAATTGGCAGAGTAGTTTTCATTAACTAGTTAGAATGTTTTCATACGGCGTTATAGTAGTAATTCACATGTACGTCTCCGTGAGTAAAACCCATAGTAAACATAATAAACCCGAAGTGTCACAATATATACCTATATCAATTTTTGAGTTTTTAGCAATTATAGATTTATATTTTGATGTGTGCAAATAATTTTTAAACTGAAGCTTAGACGAGCAGCCTAAATGCACCTGTGAGACTTATAATATTTAAATGAATCTTGATTTTCTGATTTCCTGAAGAGAGAAATATTGATTTTCCGGGATAACGGTAAATTATCTTACTACATTTTAGATTTCTTTCCGGAAAAGTTAATTTCAATAACTGTTATTACATACTTCAGTTATTTTAGTTATGTTTTTAACACAATATATCCAAATGGGGCTAAATCCAACATTGAACATTGCTCTTATCGGAGTAAATTAAACAATTAATCAATGTCACCGATTTGGCCAGAATTAAACCTGTAACTATTTACCTTACCCTTAATTTCTCTTCATCCAATACAAAAAGGCTTGAATTAAATGCTACCCAAAAATTATTTAATTTAAACCCTAAGAAAATGTAAAAATTAACAAATCAAATAACTAAATAGATCTTCAACTGGGAATTCAAGAATATTATGATTTTGGTTGGAATTAAAACCAGACCGCCTTCCGTAAGACGTTTTCCGGATCCATTAATAATTCCGGGGCCTGGCCCAGTGACAGGGAGGATTCGGGATCCCCGATAGTTGAAGGAAGAGTGAGAATGACCATTGAGGAGCATTAGCGAGTCATCGATCTCTTCGGAAGATCAATCAGGGGACAGTTCCCCCTGCTACAGCTTCTAATCTATTCCGCCTAGGTCCTATAACTAAAACACAATCAGTCTTCTTCCCCGGGCCCAGCCTATATCAAGGGCAGATGCAGTCCGGGCACAAGAGGCGCACAATGAACTGGATCCTCACGTGTTGAGGCTAGGGAGCCGGGATCCAGACTCCATGCTACCCGCCTCTCAGCCTACTACTCAGTTCCCTCTTTTAATGGCTCAAAAGGCACGCTAATATTCTATTATATTTTAAGTAGCTACAGTGGAACTTTTAGGGATATTTTCAGCAGTCTTTGCATGCAGGAATACCTTCAGGAAGGAGTAACATAGACTCTAGGGCCGAGAAAGCCGAATTATTCATGTGTCCTCCCCCATCTCCGACTACAGCCAGCCTGGGTTTTTTGGGGGGGATTTTCTATGGCGGGATGACATCCGATCCAGCACACTATCAATGACGTGATTAATTGAGCCGGGGATCTACTACAGTCTATGGATTCAGGATCTACGGCAGACCAAACCCGCATCTTGCCTATATATGATTCTCGAAGGCCAAAAAGGTTGTGTTTCGTGGGCCACCTTAGCCGTACAGAAATACGAATTTAAAAACAGTCGGAAAATGTGTAAGTCAGGATTTTCAGCTGATTTCGTCCTCACTATCAATTCAAAACTCGGTTTACCAACCAGTAAAATAAAGTATTAGGTACTCAATTATACCATTTAGTATGGATTCAAAAAAGAAGACACAACTTTTTGAAAAAGTACATAATCTAGCCTATATAGCTGACCCGAAAAGTTTGTGTTTAATTTTGTAAAATGTATTTATCGAGCAAGTAAATATTTTCCATAGCGAGAATCATCCATAAAAACAAATTTTAAACATTTTCCCAATCCATTTTAATATGTAAAATGTTATGAATCATTCGAGTTAATAAAAGTTATCATTTTACTTTATCCATGCATATTTTTCGGCAGTAGCAGTCCGTTTTTTAAGTGTAAAGTACTTTCGTCCTGGTCAAACTACTCATTTTACACAGGGAAAGTTAAGTTTGAACCACATAGACTAAGTCAATCCCAAGAGTGTTCTAATTTCCCCGTTAAAATTAAACTACGTAAGTACCTAAAAATACAAACCTAACAAGAAGGCATTGTCATACAGTAGTTAGATACTAAATATTATAAAAGAGACAAGTAATTTATAGCTTTTACTCCAAAATGTACTTAGATGTTTGTTTCAGAAATTTATATAGAAGAACGTAGCTCGACGCCGTATAGAATTGTGTAATTTTCCCAATGAAGCCAATGGTAAGGGAATCAGTAGTTCTGATCAGGGTGTTGCTCTCTAGTGAACTGTTTTGTTTATCTTACGAATCTAATACTGACCGATATTTGTGAAAAAAAAACGTGTGGAAATAAGGACTACGAATTCAGAACCAGGCAATTTATTTTTTAATGAAACTAATAAAAACAAAACAAGTAATAGTTTTAGTTCCCCTATAAAACAAAACAAACCGACACTCTCATGGAAATAATAACTCTTTGTAGGATTCAGATATATTTATTTACACGTAATAAATTAAATTCGCCAATGTGATTCGGGCGGATTCTAGATAATGTTGACGTTTTTACTCACCAATTCGGATTCCCCAATATGAACGCGTACCCTTTCAACGACGCTCTAAAACATTAGGACTTAACCTAACCTAGCATAATACGTCTCGGGAAACAACTAGCTAATATTAAAAGCTAAAAATAATTTAATTCCCAATTATAAGTGCATATTTGTAAAATCCAATCAGCTTTTTCCTAAGCAGAAGTTATGAAACCATATAATGGGTCCTAATTTTATAAATATAACTTAAAAATTCCAAATCCAAATCGTCAAATTCTTTGGTTTGCTTATTTAATGTACTATTACTAAGCCCTATTAAATTAATGTCCTATTTCTAGACTACGTAGATTTGATTCAATTAGGTTTGGCCACAAAAATGAGCATGAGTACGTTCCGCAGTATTTCCGTAAATAAAACCTTATTTTTCCGCAAAAACGGCATAATGCTATGCAAGTAGAAGCGTTCTTGTCTAACTATTATAAAATTATAACAGACTCTAGGCTGAACGCACGATTCCAGACGTATTTCTCAACCTACGCCTACCA
>JAQFZY010000715.1:0-22507 GCA_034696285.1 Hypogastrura burkilli | reverse complement strand
GTCAAAGTAGAAGTATTTAAATACAATTTATAATACCGTGCGCCTACAGTTTAATGTAAACCATCATTCTATGTATCTATCCCTAAGGACGTATGGACTATTTACCACTAACCCGACAAAAATAGCTCCATCGCCATTTTCAATCAATTTCCTGGCTTGTAGTTGTGAAGGTCCATCCCAATCATGTGCTTAGTAGTGCCTAAGCGCAAGAGCTCACTACCAGGTTAAATATAATTAGTGACCCGTAATGAAAACAGTTACTGCACTTACACTTCGTTTCAGCTTCAAACTCAGCCTTTGTTCGGCTTGCTTAAAGTCAAATTCACAGAAAGGCGGATCGAATTTTTTTAGGTTTAAATTTTAGTCGGACAAACTAAACGGTACCGCCCATTGGAAGTATATACACACCGTATATTAGTACGACCGCGGAAAACGCAGTAGAGAGAGACGAGAGACGTTTGTCAGGATCTGTGTGTGTTTATGTTGGGCTGTAGAGTATAGTAGCATCTCCTACATATCGTTCCAGTAGTAGTGGCCAGACGTAGTCCCGATCCCGATTTGGTTTTTAGTGCAAAACAATGTTGACCTAACAACGCGAATATACGGTGCCCAAACAGTTTGCAAGGATTCAACCAAGTAAGAAATCAAGACCCATCGGCAATTATCTATAGGATATTTTATGCTGAATTTAATACAGCCCTGAAATATTACGAGTCCGTTTTTCTGGAACTAGTTACGTAATACATATATGTATACAAGGCTTGCATATTGTACACAGTATAGGGGTGGAACTGCCAATTACATTAGTAAACTTTGCTTTTAACGTAATAGTAGTATATGGAGGGAGGGGGACGGAGCCAAGAAGAGGGCTGGAAGGGGCTATGGGCTATCGTTTCCTGGTTCCTGAATGAGTATGAGCTTCTATGTATCAAAGAATATGGAGAAAGTTTGGGGTTCGGCTTCATGCTTGACATACACCGATCACGATCACCGATAGTAGTTTTGCCCCAAACCCGAATCTTTCTGATTAAAATATAGAGCATAAAAAATAAACTGCAAATCGCACCCTGGAGAAAGATATCTGTATAGGCGACGTGTGTGCACGCCTTAAACGATACGAAGTATGATCAATAATCCATATGCTAATTCATTGTCCTTTTTATTTAATAACTTGCATTTCTAGCAATTAATTACCAGATACAAGATATACTGATCTAAGCTTTGAATGTGAAGAGAGGCTGGCCATTGGAAATGCAATTAAGGTATTACTATTCATGTAATTGTCCATATGAATGTAAGTGCTACTTACTTCGGTCTTTGTCGTCGATCTCCTTGTCAGCGTCGTAGATGGAGTCATTGAAGCCCTTGAGTCCCTTGTAGCCATTGATCCCCCATTTGGCCAGAAGCAGCTCCCGCCGGTGGCGTTGTTCCTCATTTTGATCTCGAAGCGGAGTGTGAGTCCCTTCCAGGGGCTGGATGTCAAAGTAGACGAAAAGATGATCAATCATCTTGTAGGCCTGCTTGTTAGCTACGTTTAGGGGGCACAGATCCAGCCCACCAAAATTCTATAGGTTCAACGTTCAAATTAATCCAGCTTTTATTATGTAGTAGTTTGATGGTTCTTATTAGAAATTTTGCCTTGTTCTAAATAAGTGTAGATATAGGCGTTTCGGCTTCGGATTTTCAGAAGGTAGGAAGGCATGATTAGTATGGTTGGGCAGTGAAGTATAGGAAGCCATGATTATTGAGTGCTGTTATTTCAACAGAAATGCAATAATCCAGAAATCCATTAAAATACAAGAAGGCAAGAAATGAAAAGGAAAGTAATGATAAATAAGGAAAAATGTAACAGAAAAGAACAGGAAGACGAGAAGGCAGAAAGACAAGAAATCAAAACGCAGCCAGGACGACAAAAAGGCTGGAAGGCAGAAAATGGAAAGGCTGTCAGGGCAACAAAAATTCAGAAAGGCAAAAAAAAATAAAAATAGTGGCAGGCAGGTTGGTAAACAATGAAAGGGAAGGCAGATAGGCAGGAATTGAAAGACGACAAGAAGGTAACTAACCAATAGAAAGGCGGTAAGAAATAGAAAGTATGGGGAAAAGGTATAGTAAGACAAGTAAAGGAACGTCAATTATAGGGAAAAGGCAGAAAATACAGAAATGAGCCTCAAATTCTAAGGCATAATGAGAATGAGCCATGGACTCACCATCATGTGATGTGGACAAGCCAAGTGGTTCCCCTTAAGCTCCGGCCAATCACGATCCAGGAATTTGTCAGCCAACAATTCAGACCTGAAAAGTTCGGTGTCTAAATATGGGAAGGGGATGGGGATCCTCTTTCCTTTGGGCTTCAGCACTTCGGCCTCCGTCACCCGGTCCTTTGTCCAGGCCCAGCCGGGATTAAGGGCATAGAGACCAGAGTGACCCTCCGTCTTGACATTGTTTTGCCACACAACTGCTTCCAATATCCCGCTCGCCTCATACTGTCCTCTGCCGAACTGCTCGAACCGCCGAAAGAGAATACCAAGGGGAAAGAGCTCCTGATGGGGCGGGGTCTCTATAAGAAGTACACAGGTCAGGGGTCACGATCAAGCTCATTCAAATAGGAAATACGGGACGTACTGCTCTTCTTAGCAAGAAGGTCCAGACATGATCGGACTTCAATTATGTCCTTCCGTGGGCAGAATAAGCACGTAACCCCGTCGGCTGATCGATGCTGTAAGAAATTAGGATAGCGTAGTAGAGGTCAAAGGTCAGCCCATAATTATTGCCATGAATAGCATAATATGTATACTTTCTGCATGAACTTCTGCATGTTAGTCCATATGCCTTTATAGTCCCGCTGTGCCTCCGCGTAGGGCGGTAACGGGAGGCCGAGTTCTGCACACCGCAGCTGTGTCGTATCCCTGGCATTCAGCGACTTTGCTAAACCTGAAATAATTATTTTTAGTCAAGTAATTTTTCGGCAAAAATATAGACTTTTACCTATAGTCTATAGTAAATTATTCCGACACTTACCCGGGTCAATAAGAGTGGCGTAGTTGTCCACGACTCCCTTCTCCAGGGAAAATGCGACCATCCCAATTTCGGCCGGCAAGTGGACCGAATGACTCACGGACCCGTACGTCGTAACGCCGATCAGCACAAATTCCTGCTTAGCCACGTTCCCGTTGGCCGGGTCAAGGAGCCATGCCGCCACCTTTGACCCTTCCTCAGACAGCCACTGTTTATACCGTTCATTTCCCCTGTAAGCGATTTCGAAAGGGCCGTTGATTGAGCTTAACGATCTTAATTTAAAGCTAATGATTTAATCGAAAGAGTGAAACTTACGTGTAATACGGAGAGCATGGAGGCGGAGACGAAATTTCCGAAATTCGACGCTTCTGCTCCATCCCAACAATCACTTACAGAACACAATACAAAATACTTAGGCTCTTCCCTCCTTCAGCTTTAGTCAACCTCTGACCTTCCTTCTGCGCTCTTCCTACAAATTCCAAATAAAAGCTAGCACCAATAGCCTCTAACAGCTTTCCTTCTTCCAAACGTTTCCGAGCTGTTCTGACCTCAGTTTGCTTTGCCGAACGAAGAACGATGCTGTTACGAAATGTCCAAAGTTGGGATTCGTTTGTATCCAGATCGTCCTTTGGCGTCTTCTTGATTCCCATAAAGAAGACCCATTTTTAAACAATGTGTAAACGTTTCTTCTACTTTATATAGGTATAGCTCCTGCTAACTGTGAGAAGCATGTATTTTGAAGCATTACGTATTCCAATATTGGGAGCACAATTTAAATGCTTCAATGTAAGTACGTACTACAATTCATAACTCATAACGAATTTATGGCTTCCAAAAGGATGGATTGGATACAACCAGCTGAAGAGTGTCTCTGAATCAATTAATTAATAATGAAATGACGGAATAATAGATTACCACATAAAAAATGTAGATGTTAGGACAAAATACGTTAAGCTAATAGGTTAAGCCATTTAAACAAAGTTACTGTTGTTTAAAATTCAGTTAGGTTAGTTCAGCTTTGGACTACATACATAGAAGACCTTTAATCTACTGAAGCTAAGCATTTTCATCAGTTAGCTTAAGCGTTTTTGTGTATACCTAATTTATATTTTTTGTGTATCAAATGTGCAAGCGATATTCTAGTTGAGAGAAGGATACGGAGGTTGAGACTGCACTCTTCCGCAGCTCCGGCATACTGAGAGTATACAGATGACCGTGGAAGGCGGTAACGCCGTGTTTTGAATTAGAATTAAATTAGGATTAGAAAGCTTAGAAATTCTCGTCAAACTGTTCAGCAGTTAATAATTTAATTGTAAAACAGTATTAAATCAAGACTTAGATGTAACCTCAGCCCGGATCCACATAGTTGTACAGCCCCAGAGAACTTAACCTTAACTGTGATAACTAGTCAGAAGGAACACGACGGAGGATCTATTTAAAGAAAGTATAACATCAAACATACTGTGCAGCTATTGCTTTTAATTTCCAGTAAATTCTTTCATACTGTTTACAGTTGATGTGTAAACTAAAGTAATTATAATTATGGAAGAGTCAGACCGGAACAAAATCCTTAGAAACTTAGTAGGGCTCATGAGGGTCCGCCATCTGACCTCACTCTATTCAGAGCTAATAGCTCGGAACGTTTTCACGCCAGACATGTTGGAAAGGATCCAGGTAAATACATATAAATACTTATAGTATTTAATTGGGAATCGTAAGTACGCTAGGGTAGCTTTTAATAAAAAAAACTTTTTTAATTTTCAGTATGAAAAGCGGGACCCGAAGGAGCAGCTTCAGAAAGTTTTCCTTGAAACGTGCAAGCGGGGTCCTGAGGCGTTCCAGAACTTAGTCCAGGCCCTCTGGGCAACTGGGAACTTTCAGGAGGCCACGCTCCTTGACCCAAACCTCCGGTTTGAGCCGGAAATCATTCCGCTGGCAGCTAATCAGTTGGATGAGGATGAGAATCTGAATGCTGTTGAGGCCCATGGCCTGGTCCACGAGCCGCCGCCGCCCTCCCCAAACGATGCTCATCGACAGGATAATAATGTACATCGTAATTCCTTTTAATACACATTCAGAGCCGTAGCGGTAGCCTCTCCATTCGATACTATTCCAAAGAGACTTGAATAAATAAGCACACTCTTATTTACCTTCCTGAACCTCAAAGTAATGAATGTTTCTCTTTCTTTTCATGACTTTGCACTGTTAAGACATATCAAATTAGTTCAAGACCCGTGGGCTTTGCCCTAATCATTAATGTGACTGACTTTGACGGGAATCCAGGCCTAAAGAGGGTTGGGGCCGAAATTGATGTCCAGAGCTTGGAAGGGCTCCTCCAGAGGTTTGGATACGAAGTGGACGTCGTCGTCAATCCCAAAAAGAAGGTGAGGCGTTTTGTATGTATATTCCGAGCCACAGTTCGGATCAAACAGCGCCGGAAGCTCAAATTGTTTCGACTGAAGCATGACTCTAAAGTCCGACTCGCTGCCGATTTATGGCATTTAGGAAATATAGACTACCAATTTCTTTCCAGGCCCTCTTATGCCCAAACCGTGGGATCCTCAAGCGATTTGTTGACAAGTTTTCCGTGAACCCGGTAGACTCCTGCGTCGTTGCAATAATGAGTCACGGGGAGGAGAATTTCTGGATCCAGACCTCGGACTGTGAGAGCATGGTAGACGACTACGCCCACCTCGTCCACCTCTGGGACGAAATCTATCCCCGCTTCAATAACCTCTACTTCCCAATGATGCGGAACAAGCCAAAGCTCTTCATTGTCCAGTCCTGTCGTGGAGATAAAGTCCATAAGAGGATCCGTGTGAGCCCAGTGACCGACTCACCCCGAATACAGTATGACTGTAGTCGGCGGACCCGGTACGAGACCGGGACTTACTTTGAGAGTCATCCTGAATTCAATCATATGATGATCCTTCAAAGTACGATCCCGGGCTACGTGTCTACGAGATGTGAGGAGCGCGGGAGCCCGTTCATACAGACGGTGTGTCACGTATTTCGAAAGTATGGGGCAAAGACGAGTTTGGCCGACATGATTCCCGAGGTAACTAAATCAAAAAGTCAAGATAATTGGAAATTAAGACAAGTCATAAATTTCTCTATGAATTTCGTTCAGATTGCGAAGAGACTCCAGGATCTTCCTTCAGGGGACGGTGGGCCTCAGACCTGCACTTTCAAGACAGTGGGCTATGTTAAGCGGTTCCTATTTTCCAGTAGTAACTAATAGCACTGAAGATATTTAGCCAGAGTTGTGTATTTTTAGCCGGAGTATACCGTGATTTTACGAATAGCGGTATGCATGGTTTCGAATGTCATTGATCCGTACAAAATCAATTATTAATACCTACTTACCAGCCTTATTTATATTTTGTCTAATTTGGTGCAATGAGGTAGGTAGTTGTTAGTTTGCTAAACATACGAGTGCAAAGTGCAAAAGCCTGTTATGTATTTACAGATAAGGAAGAATTAAGAATACGTCAGAATTTTTCATGTTTCATCGTGTCCTATGCTATGACCCATGACCTATGTTATAGTAGGTGAGGTGAGGTGGCAGTTATTCCTCCGTCATATCTACGCCCACAAGATATATTTTATGTATGAATAATACAACTTACGCTACAGGAAACAAGACGGGAAAAATCGTGGTTTTCGGATTTCTACAGTGCATTACAAACACCCCATTTTAAAAAGATAATTTAGCCTCAGGGACCTATTTTGCAAAAATCCTGGGAGTGGTGGGTATGACCAGAAAAAACTTCCCTTCGGCAGTTTGGGACCAAAAGGTGTAAACTGAAGAGAAACATGATGTAGTTCAGAAAAAGATTAGAACAACAGTTAAGTTTTTCTAGGCCATCAACCAAACTTGTGTAAATAAGTGAAAAAACTTTCTCAGATTTGTCTTTTACATTTCTCTTCTTCGCGTCAACAGTTTGTTGCTTGTAAATGTCATGTGATAATGTGCTTCACGTAGCTCGAGTTTATATACAACTGATGTTTGATCTAATTTATATACTACATGCTGCGTACTTTGCATACAATGTACACGTTAAACCAGTGTACCTTAGTCCGCCTAACTTCCTCCTGTTTTCAAGTGTTTCGAAATTAAATACATCTTATGCCCTGATCGGTCACAAGAGTCAACTAGTTGGCTTCACAGGCTTCTTGTCCCAACTCATGTAACGAGTGACAAGAGGCTGTGTGAAGCTAGAATTTTGCAAATTCTCTAATTATTCGTGATTTACTTACATCTGAACTGCACGGAGAAATTTCAAGGGTGACAGACAGAGAGACAGACACCAAGACCATGCCATAATACCTTTTGGTCTAAAATTTCCCTTAGTCTAATGTTGTGACCCTCAACCTTAACAAGAGAGTGGCTATGACAGTGTCAATTATTTCATCAATGACCATTTTCTTGCCTTGTATCCGGGTGACCGAACAAACTGACGATGCTTCCACTCTGCTACTGACGATGACGACTACTACGAGAATACTTCAAGTTTATATCAAGTTCCTCGCTGACCCCTTATGTGAACAAATTGAGAGGTAAAGTGGATGACCCATATTCGTCCGTTTTCATGCTAATGATCTTATAACTGTCGAATATCGAAAACCCCATACCCCATCATTTAGTTCAAAACCGGTGAGCACGCACAGACACAGACGGACGGACGGACAGCGCATCCACACAAACTGCATGATGCGGCGGACTTAATAAGGTACTGGGTGCTGGCCGTATGAAACAAGTCGGAACATTTACTTTACCCAATAGGTATAGAATAGTTGAGTTTTGAGTTGTACATGTAGTGTAGTGTAGGTTAGTGTGAAGTTTGCAGCACTTTAAAATTAAATCTTGTTTTAATTTATATATGTGCGCAGATTGCAATTCTATTCGTATTGTTATGCATTAGTATGTTAGTTGCAGCTAACGGAACTGGAAGAAGTCCTCGTTCGGGCAAAAGGCGTTTGGCCCAAAGATCATCCCCTGGAGAACCATCCCAAAGTTTGCGGGCCAGTCGAACCAGTAGTATTCGAAGGAGAGCTCCGTCAGGACGTCCTCTATCCCCTCAAACGTTCTTGCCTAAATCACAGTACCCAGTGAAAATTCTTTCTATTTCATGCCTGAAACATAGCTTTTCCCGAAACAAAATCAAGTCAATTCAGCGGAATAAATTTGTATTACAAATAGTAGTACAGAACTACTCAAACCTAGGCTCGCAGTTAATATAATCAAACGACAGCACGTTATCTGAATGATTTAATATATAGGCAATGCAGAACCCAACCATAGTTTAACTGAATTAACGACTTTTCGCGGTAAAATCCATTCTTTATCCGGCAGGAAATGATCACCGAATTGAGCGTAATAGTCTATTCAGGCCAAGACTGCCTCCACAGCTTACCGCCTACCTCAATGATGCTCTCAGGGCAGCCAGTTAAAGCCATTGCCAACGTGTAACAAGCCCAGCAGGTCAACCGCCTAGTACCCCCATTCGAGAACTTCATGTTTTGGTAACAGACCTCCGGGCCCCGGGAGTTGAAGAACTTTCAAATGAAAGTAGATTTAAACCAAAAACCTGGGTCTACACCGTTGGAGCCTCTCAAGCTTACCTTTTTCTTCAGCGTAAGTGAAAGCCAGCACATTTCCACAACGGCCCTATGAATATCAATATGAAAGTCCTCAGTCCAGATCCGCCGGTTGAGGAGCCAGACGATGACAGGGAGGGCCCCTTCGGCCAGCTTCTGAGCCTTCACCGTTCCAAAGTAAGCATTCCTACCGAGTTTATGAATGGCCTCGCCGAGTTTCATGAGGAGCCTCGGCTCAGTTTGGATTTCAATTCTAATAGACGCGTACATTGGAAACCATGCATATTACAGGGGTTCTGAAATTCAGAAGGCTTACGTGCTGGGGAGGGTCCGACACTCCTCGATCAGAATGGTTCGGTAGCGATGGATCTCGTCTACGTACCGATCCGTGGCAAACACGTCAAAGTCCACATTTTCCATTTGCTCCTTGAAATTCGGGTTCAGGGGGTCGACCTGGTCCGTCTGGAACTTGAACTCGCTGAGCTCAAGCTCCTTGGCATATTTTTCGAAGGCTTCTGTCGGTACTTCTAAAGGAAAAAAACAATAAGAGCGGATCATGGTAGAGAACGCCTGGGATCTGGACAATATATAAACCTGTGCGTGCCCGTCAGGCTACATTTGTAGTTTTTTGAGCTTTAAAAAATCGTACACTCCGTATTTTTGAATATAATTGCCTAGGATTTTTTGCTAATCCTACCCTTAAGTATTCTGCACAGAAATTCGTCCATTTTACACGAATATAGTTAATCTTAAATTAATTAAAAATATAAATATCTCCAAAAACAGCCAAAATTGTCAAAAACAGCCTGGAACATCCGACAGGCTACATTTGTAACTTTCCTACTGCGCAAGTGCCCGCAAGTAGGACGGGATCAGTCACGGATCATCAGTGTTGACAAATTAGCTGCTATATGACTGTTCGGATGTACTCAGATAGTATTAATACGTAGTGGCAACACTGTGTGGTTACAAATGTAGCCCGTCGGTAGTTCAAGGGTAGTTTTTCTGGGGCAAATGTGGAAAGTTACAAATGTAGCCTGTTGGTAGTTCTGAGGTAAAAATAGTGACGGGCACGCACAGGGAGCCGGCCATATAAGATACATATTATTCAGTGACATATTTGTATGTTTTATAAACTGACTTCCTTTCACTAGGAGCTCACGATGCTCCCGACGTTTCCGGTTGATGAGAGGGACAAACTCTTGCGGGAGCCCTCTTCCGAGGTATTCAGCTAGAAATCACACACATTCGTATAACAATAAATATAATAGAATAATAAGTAGTAGGTATGAATCCATAAATCAATCATGAACCTGTTAATCAGCGTGTAAGAGAACAATACATTATACACGTGAGCTACTTCACGACTTACGATGAGTTTTATGGTAATGCACGTCCTTCTTCCGCGCTCTTCTTTCCACAAAATAACGCTGTTTATCCTTGTCCTTGTCCTTGTCCACCGGTGGTGGCGGCCTTTGCATTTTGACCTCTCCTTGGTTCCTCGAACCTCGGGTTAACGAGATGTCAATTTATTTCCTCTCGGGATCAGTTCTCCGTAAGAATCCAAACTCAGGCACCTCAACAATCGAGAAAACCCCAAACAGCATTCAAATACACCCGCCAGTATTTATAACCAAACAAGGCGCATGAGAAACGGCGCGGGAGGTTTGGCTATTTCTTTCTGAAAAAACGCTTTTGCGTGACCCTCCATGCTGGACTGCTCGCTGAATGGATATAAGTAACAATAACAGGGTAATATTCAGTATCGTAATTGTTTCATCATTATTGCTAAGTTTATGCTAAAATGCGCTTAACATAGAGATGGGGACAATTGGGACAATTAATAACGGCGGGGTTTAAAAATTGCCTACAGATATTTGTAGTAGAAATGGAAACAATGACGCGGCGTCTAAAAGATGCCACATTTAATACCATTTACATAAAGGATTTTAAAAAGCGCTGCTAGGTGGAATGTTTGGGTTAAATATTATGCGCTTACATTCATAAGCTTATTGTGAAGCCAATCTAACCCTTTTGAAAGAAGAGTGATTAGTACATAATACAGAGCTATATTTCGCCAATATTTCGCTGGTGAAGTGGGTGACGGAATGGCAGGTTATAGTCAGACCAAAGTATCCATAGGCCAAGAAGTGAATTCTGAATTTGAGAATGTGAATGTTTTGATTTTTATAGATGACTACGACTAAGATCTGTTTTAAAATAACAAACAATAACAGGCAGACTTATCTGGTGGAGGAGAACCAAGGCCAAGGGTGCAAGTCTAACAGTGCAAGCTGAAGAATCTTACCTTTGACTTTGACAGTCCCAGGTTTGCAGAATTTGATTCACTCATTCAAATTCAAAGCTAATATGTACTAGGTAGAAAGTAGAAATGATTTCTTATCTATGTATAATTTATAGAATGGTTTGGATTTTATCCTGTCGAAAAACCCAAAGGTATAGACAGATTTGAGTCAACACAGTATAAAACTAAGCATAAATCTAGATGTTGACCAAACAGTACTTAACTTATTACCAAGGTCGGGTATGAAATATGCATCCTGAAACCAACTAAAAATTGTGTGTCCTGCATCTGTGAGTTAACAATAAATTGTTATACTACTGTGCATGGCCATGGCCAGCTATCTTCATCACGAGTTGTCGGAGTCTGTTACTTAACCCGGGAATACACAGGCGTTGACAATTGTCAACCACACCACTTTAAAAAATTCAAGCTCGCGCAATTTATGTCCAAAAATTATGTGATTTTTGGTAATCCTTGCCACACCATTTCGGCATAAAATAAACATAATCTCCACCAGATAGAGCGCGCTACCCGGTTTTTATTAATATTTTTAGATTGAAAAACTATCGAAATACGGGAGTTTGTAACGGGAAAGCGAAAACACAAGAGTTGACAAATGTCGACCGAGTTCTAGACACGTACTTAGGTCGTGCCAGGGTGAATGAACTCTATAATACTAGCACGGTTATTAGCACGGTTAAAATGCGATGTTCACTTCAACTCAGCATATTTAATAAACTAATTGAGATCTAACTTATCTAGTTCCATATTCGGAATCTACAGATATTTCTGCTTCTAACCGTGTAAGAAAATTATTCTATACAAAAATAATAAAACATCCTAAATGAATATCTAAAAAAAAGTACATCAGATGAAGTGAAAACCGAAGATTAGCATACCAGACAGAGGCAGAGAGCAGAGAAGGCTTGTCTAGCAGCCAGCAGGCTCAATCTCAAAGCCAATCAGAAAAGAGCCATTCACTCTCTCGGCTTACTGAGCCCCTGGATAGGAGCTCTGGCCCTGCTTGAGCTTGCTTTAAAAGTAACGGACTCCGACAACTCGTGATGAAGATAGCTAGCTATGCAGAGCAGTCCAAAATGCCCTATCTCTATAACACAGGGGAATTTCAAAGGAGACCACACCAAATACATTGAAGATGACTTTCTGTTAAAAAAAATATTTATTTGTGAAAATTTATATATTATTTGACATTTAGCCAGGTTTAAACGGACCTCGAAACCGTATCTCAACTCCTTGACCCGTAAAATCGTCACCAAAGAAAATAAAATTATTTAACAGAAAGTCATATTTCGTACCTTTAGTGACCATTTTAGGGGTCATGGAGTTGAAGTACGACTTTGAGGTCCATTTAAACCTTGCTGAGAGTAATTTAATCTGTAAGTGTACAAAATTAGCAACAACTTTAGCAGAAAGTCATATTTCGCCTATGTGACCTTTGGTGATCATTTTAGGGGTCAACGAGTTGGGATACAGCTTTGTGGTCTATTTAAACCTTGCTCATCGTAATTTTATCTATAAGTTTTCACAAATAATTAAGTAATTGTTTTAACAGAAAGTCATCTTCAATTCATTTGGTGTGGTCTTTGCTCAAACCAACGTACAACAATGGGGTGAACGGCTCTAGACCCAACTTTTTGCGTCGATTCTATTCGAAGGTGCCACTCAGTCAAATGACTTTTAATGAAATTTTCAAAATCGATGGCATGCGGCACATCGGAATTTTCGTATGCGTTTCGGGATATCATATATGGGACGCAAAACGTGATTTTTCCAACCCGTGACCCCCCCCCCCCCCTATGACCAAAACGGACAAAAAAACCCTAGATAATCCATGTAAGATTATTCGGAAGCGGGAACTATACTTTTCGGATGACAAAATACCCGGGTATTTTCGCTGAAATTGGTTCAGGATTTTTTATTTTAAGCTTGTAGTACTCCATAGGTCACCCTGATTCAATTCATATGCCACACATGTATGTTTGCAAAAACTTTATTTTTTCAAAATTTTGACCAAAAATGAAGAAATCAATTTTTTGAAAAACAGACAAAAAAAATCCCCCAGATGATCTATCTAAGATTCTATATGCCCATTTTCATTATGATCGGTCCATAAACGGCTTCATAAAAGTGGGAACTTTGATACCCCAAATCGTCCAATATGGCACTTAGTAGGTACCACTTTTACAACTTTGAATTTTAAACGTCCATACACTACTGAAATACTGCCCAAAATTTCATTTCTGTCTTCCGATCCATCGGACAACTTTTTAATTCGAATGGTCGGAATTCTGGAGTCCTGCTCAAATATTTTTTTTAATTGATTTATTTCACTTTTATTATTCGTTTCACTGTTGTGATTCGTCTCACTGTTGTGATTCGTCTCACTGTTGTGATTCGTCTCACTGTTGTGATTCGTCTCACTGTTGTTATTCGTCTAACTGTCGTTATTCGTCTCACTGTTGAGATTCGTTTCACGGTATTGATTCGTCATTCCGTGTGGCACCTAGGGATACAGGCAGGAGCTCGTCAGAGCACTTGTTTTCCTCATATGTATTTTTTTGGACTTAAGTTTATATTTCTTGTGCAACACTAATTATTATGGATTTTTGGACTAAAAAATCCTCAATCATCATTGGCTAATGATAGAATGGACTGTAGGCGCGCGGCGAAAGTTGAGCTAAATTACATACACCAATCGTAATACCAAATCCTTGCCTTGGACGCTGTAATTAAGCCACACTGGTGCTTAGTCTTTCCAGTAATGACCAATCATATCCTTAATTCATTCTTTATTCTTAGTTTCTATCAGATCTGCCACAACTCTACACGAGGCTGCTTGGTCTTAAGTTAAAGGAACCCGTTCTCCGCCTGACCTCGCTGGAGCCTTACCCTTGCCAATTTTGTGCTAAAGTTTTCTACACCATGGCAGCCCGTGAAGCTCATCATCGTGGTTCTCATTCCCCGGAAAAGGGAATCACGAGTTCAATTTGTGCTGATACTTTTAAACCCGGCATCCAAATCCAACCGCATATATTGACCCATTCCAGTCCACCTGCTGACCCCGTGCTTGTGTGTGAGGGTTGCGGGAAAGTATTTTCTGTTGAAAACCTTTTTTTGAAGCAGCGTAAGAATTATTGCGCGTCTTGTGATGAAATGTTTTTCCCTAACAACGAAATGAGCGGAGAGAGGCCGTTCAAGTGTTCGACTTGTGGGAAAACGTTTTCCGTCAGACGTAAACTCAAGGTTCACTTAGTAATTCACACTGGAGTTAAGCCGTTTGCGTGCTTCATTTGTGATAGAAAGTACTCCCAGAAAAAGTACCTCAAGACGCACTTGAAGACACACAGTGCAGGGAAGCAGTTTGAGTGCTCAATATGTTCTAAAAAGTATGCCTTTAAAGGACACTTAAAGACACACATGCAAATTCACTGTGAGGACCAGTCCTTCGTTTGCCCAACCTGTGCGAAAAAGTTTTCCACTAAAAATTATCTCAACATGCACATGCGAACTCATGTCTGCAAAATGAGCCTGAAGGAGCTCATGGGAACTCAAGGGGAAGAGAAGCCATTTGCGTGTTCGACTTGTGGCAAAACATTTGCTTGCGAACGTCAGCTGGAGCAACACACAGAAGTCTATCAAGGTGACTGCAAGGTTTACGAGTGCACAATTTGTGACAAAAAATATTTCTACAAGCACTGTCTCAAGCAACACTTAGTAACTCACAGTGGAGTTGATAATGTGTGCCCGACTTGTGGCAAAAGACTTGCCTCTATATCAACCCTCAAAACACACATGGCCTCTCACAGCGGGGAAAAACCGTTTGTGTGTTCAATATGCGATAAAAAGTATACCAGTAAAGATCGTCTCAAGGATCACATACTAATTCATCATGGAGACGGAAAGAAGGCGTTTCAGTGCCAAACTTGTAGTAAAAGGTTCTTCCTTAAAAATCACCTCAAGTCACACATTATTACTCACATTGGGACCATGACTAATATTAAGTGTGAGCCTCCGAATCCTCGGGATCCCGGCACTACAATTTTCAAAGGAAGTCAGGAAAGGAGCAGTTCTGATGATGATGTGAAACCAGATATCAGCTCAAGCCAGCCCATTCCCAACGTCTGTCGCTGTCCACTTTGTTGCCATGTATTCAAGCACCCGTTCCTAGTGAGAAAACATGTACTAGGACACTGTGAGGGCTCGGACTTTAAGTGTGAAATATGCAACTGCGGATTTAGAAATAAGAGAATGATGACCATACATGTCAAAATTCACCACACTGTGCTCGGGTTATAAGTTATTGCTTAAGTTTATTTTACCATTATTCAATTATTCTAAATTCTCAGACCACACGTCGCATAATACTTAGTTAGTTCAAGTACACGTAGTTATTCTAGTAGTTGTAATCAATATATCGTTAAGTACAAGTGTATTTTCATATCGACCTGTAATTTTGACAATTAAACTATATCTGGACTTAATTAATAATCTACATTATGTGCTTGTTTTATATTAACGTATAAAATAAACCCAACTTTGCCTGTAATATTTTACTCTTTGCTGAATAGAACACTATTACATGTGTTCCTAGCGCTGTCAACTGTTTCGTTATTTAGTTAAATGTAAGGAAAAATGTTGTCAACATAAGTAAAACATTTACAAAGTCTACGTTTGGGGAGCAATTTTGCCAACCTACATCTTTCTACAGCTACATTCTCGTATCATGGCGGGCACTCGCCGGAGAGCAGTTCGCAAGAGACTTTGCAACGGCGACTAAACTCGCCCCGTTAGCATTGTCGCGGGCTGCTGCAGCGTCTGCGTAGAGAATAAGTTAATGTTTTACCATCCAAATCAATATGATTTATTCAGGTGTGATCTTACCGTCAATGATGGCCTCAACATCATTCTCGGCCTGACAATGGACAAAAGGGATCCCCGACCCGTACATGACCCCGAGCAAGACCCTCAGGATGGACGGCTTGAGCTTCCAGAAAACGAGGTCGTGGTTCTCCTTCTTGAGATTGAATATCATGTCCTTGATGGCTCCGGCCGCCGTGTAGTCTGCATACTGAATATGGTGACAGTCGAGGACGACGGGGATCTTCCGCGTGCCCCAGCGATCAACCGCCTTCGTGATCTCGTACGTGATGTGGTCCACGGAGGGGAAGGTCATTGAGCGGTCGAGGACGATGAGCGTGAACTCGTTCCCCTTTGTGGTCTACACAAGGAATAATGTTCCTACTTAGTCAAATCAATATTCATTGGCAATACTCAACATGTAACGGGCACTTACTTCGCCCTGCATAATCTTGACCCGAGGTCGGGCTGCGTAGTAGAGTAGGTACAGGACGCTAATGATGAGGCCCGTCATAATCCCAAACTCCAGCCCCACCAGGATCGTCACGAAGAAGGTCAAGGCCCACGGAAAGAGGTCCATTTCTAGGAAGGAGCAAAGGCATATCGCATGTTACTACTAAACTACTATACTAATACAATGTATTTTTTTCATGCCGAAAGAAAATCCATTTGTGCAGAAAAAACTAACATTTAGCGGAATAATTTTTTTTGTAGTCATGTCTGGCTAGAGTTGGTGTAACCAGGCTTAACAATGATTCGACTGAGTTAACGAGGTAAGGTAAGTACTTCTTTTTTACAGCTTACGCTAAACTGTATATTTTGTCAGTACGAAATTATATAAATTCCTCACTTTTGGACCTCCATAATGGCATTACAATGTTGGGATCCACCATAAATATAACAGAGCCTGAAATGATTGAGGCCAGGCTGGCCTTTGGGATGTAAGCGAAGAGCGGGGTCAGGAACTGAAGGGCCAGTATCACCATGAGCCCAGTAACAGCGCCGCCTGCAAAACGAGCGGTCAATGATCAAAGATCCAACAATTGACCTAACTTTCAAGAATCCCAAGTCCAATGTATTTACCAGGAACTTGTGCTAAATATCTTAGATTTCTCAATGCAACTGATCACTGGTCTATTACGGATTTGTGCAGAGTTGGCCAATTGACCTCGTGCCCTTACCTGCCGGAGACTCGGCCCCACTCATCGCATTCACAGTCGTCCTTGAGAAGCTCCCTCCAATGGAGTATGAGCTGAAGAAGCATGAAATTGCATTACTGATCCCAATGCAGAGGATCTCCTGAGTACAGTCTACCCGGTCCGAGCCCGCAAAGGCCTTGGCAATCGTGATGTGGCCCATGACCCCTAGGAGGGGCAGGACGAGGAGGGCCGAGGCCTCTTCGGAAATGATGTCCAGGAAGCTGTGGGTTATGTTCGTGCTGGGGTCAAGGATCGTGAAGGGCGGGGGTTGGAAGGCAGGGAGGCCTGGTGTGATTTTCCCTGAAAGTGTCCCATACAGTAAGCTAAAGATCCGTTTTAAACCATTGCATATTGAAACTTACCAACAAGGGTAAATCTATCCAAGTCTCCAGAGATGAGGACGTAGGCAGTGGCAACGATGATGATGATGGCGCTCCGGGCCGTTGAAATTAGCCAGAGCGTCTTATCAACGTAGACGTTGACCTTGCAAAAGAGTCCAACGAAGGCCTGGAGATACTACAGGAACCAATAGCAGGTATTAGTTTCAGCATGTTTCATATTTTATACATTGGTGGACATATTTCTTGAATACCTTGAGGAACATGTACGTTGATATACAAATGACACTCAGTATGGGATCCCACGGCTTCTCCTCCACCTGATGAAAGTTCTGAAAGACCCCGATCATTGTCGGCAGAAAGCCCTCCTTGTCAAATTTCAAGCCCAGTAAACTCTTCAGCTGCGTAGCAACAATTGTTAGGGCCACGCCTGAAGTGAAGCCACTTATAACGGGAGCCGATATGAAGTTTGCTATGAAACCTGTGAACAGCCAACGGAATTTGAGGTACACACCTGGAACTGGCAGCTACCTATGACCTATGAACCTTACCAAGCCGAAGTATCCCCATGGTCAGCGTCACTACGGCCGTCACGAAGCATAGGAACACGGCATACTCCGGCGGCTTCCCATAAGTATACTTGTAGGTCAGGATGGACTGGATGGCAGTAGGACCAATCGTTATTGCCTTGGTACTGCCAAAGAAAATGTAGACGAAGCAGCCCACGAAGCTTGAGTACAGGCCATACTGTCCAAATTACCATATCAAAGTTATCGTTAGAACAAAATTAAATACATTGGAAAATGATTAGTAATGTGGCTTACGATGGGCGGCAATCCAGCAACAGTGGCATAGGCAAGGCCCTGTGGCAGCACGGTCAGCCCAACCGTGAGCCCAGCAATTAGGTCAGAAACACCTTTTTGGACCGTGTAGGTCCGGCCCCATCTTAGGATTGGAAATGTCCGTTCCAGATTCTTCTTTCTAATTGAAAAATGGGTTATTATTTCTGGATTTTGGACTACAAAAAGTAATTATTCTGAATTCCGAGTAAATGCTCTAATTTTTTGTGCGACAGGCAATTACTCTTTTCCGCGAAAATGCAAGCTAATTTGTTGAGGTAACTTTAAATTCGTAATACTACCCCGGTTTTAAAGCTTACCGAAATATTCGTTCCGCCAAAGAAGGTCCGTTATCAACATCGAGGGCCTGGTTGTATTCCACTTTGACCCCTTCATTGTAATCCTCAACGTGGCCGGCCTCATTAGTGCTCACCCGGTTCCGGACAGTGTTCCCGTTGTTGAATCCAGTAAAACTTGCCAGGCTAGCACTGCTGTTTGAATGCACAAATCGTGTCTTCATTGTGCGGAGCTTCACACACGTGTATGCAGCGCAAAGCGTTACCAGCGATTCACGAGCAAGTAGCCGCCGTATAGACTAATCCTGTCGAGATCAACTTAGACAGTGTTCCTACTCGATTTTTCCAGTAAAGAAAAGCTGTTATTTGCAAATTCTAAAATTGGAACCGGCCTAATTTACTCCAATAGTCCAAACCTAAATAGGCAAGGTAGTTTTAAGATTTAAAGTGTCTAATTTCCATATTTTTAAATGTAAGTATCTGCGATTAGCGAGAGTGAAGAAAGCTTATGTATGAATTGTGAATGGTCTCAACCTCAACTTATTAGCATGGCTATTGATTTTGATTGAGTAATTAGGGCTCCACTGGGCTTTAAGCTGAAGAAATACATATTTTTGTCGAGGGAAGGAAGGTTAGGAACTTACTAAGGTTAAGTCAAAGGATATGTAACTAATGTAGATTATCCGGTCGTTTGAATGTTGAATACGCAAGCAGCTAACGTGGAATGCTCAAATGTTGCGTGTAAAAAGGATTAAGCCTAATGAAGTCTAGTAGTATCTTCTCATACTACGGTTTTAGACTACGACACAAGAGTATAACACGTGTCGTAGTTTGTAAAATTAAGAATATTTAAACGTATGGATTTGGTTTGTTTCTAGCGTAGCTACTAAATCTCAGGTAGGGAGTCAAACAAGCCCGCGCCAGCGCTCGACGAATAATTACATTTCAAGGGTCCATGGTCTTGACAGATAACTTTTAATGGCTTGTGTCGAGGATGCTACCACGGAATATGCCGATAAATGTACCTTTGTACATAGTTCGTTGCGCGTGAGCACGGGCTTGTTTGACTACCTCAAACTGTCGCAAAACCGACTGCCCGCTAAATCTACATGTTAACTGTTATCCTAACCTAAATTAACTCAACTTCTTTCCAATATTTTAAAAATATATTCTTACATTTCAACATTTTTAATGAAGACCCAAAATACAGCGCTACGACAAGTTAGTAATCTTAATCAGCGGTAACATATCAAGACAGTAGTCCAGCTTGATCCAGTTTTCAGCCAGTTAGAGATAGGAATGCCTTCCAGGCGCTAAAGCTAATTGATATTGCCTACTCCTACCGTTTGAGCATTAAAATTCCTTGCATATGTGGAAAATACGGGTTGCAGGTAATGTACCCTCAGCAGAAATAACTGATAAATGATAACGTGATAACTGCTCCTAATTGACTACCAAAAGGTGCCGATACGATGCAGCGACGGCCTTACAAGGATTCACCTCTAGTGGCAATTATCATTATCATATACTTTAGGTGAGCACGGTAGGTTACAGGCTCAGTTTTAAAATGAACTCATCTACAGGTTAAGAAGGTCACAAGGAACCGTGAAGAATTAGCATGTGAAACAATAGTAAGAGAACTAAGCCTCCTGACATTGTAGCCTTATTTAAATGAAGGAAAAAGGTGATATGCGCCTTTTGCTCTTAATAATGGAGATACAAGGCAAAGTAAGGCGAGACATTTAATTGTACACATTCGCATACCTTATTATTTACTTTTGATGTCACTCTAGGTTTAATTAAAATTATGAGGTCAACCATATCATTGTCATAATTTTATAAACTCATAATGGTATGAAATAAATATACTCCTAACTGCTAAATAATAGTATAACTGGCACTGGCTGCAGTCTATTTACGTTCTATGACACCTTAAATGTGACACTTGACACTGGCACTCCTGTTCAGTGTTCAGCTCTCTTCGTATTCCTTTTTTTTACATCAAATTTCGCTTACGACTCTATTTTATATTTAAGTGCCCTAACTTTAGAACTGCCGTAAAATATAGTATGCAAATTAGCGGTACCTATACATTGACCAAAATTTCCCTTTTCCCATTCATTCACGGGACATTGAGTCATTCTCAATTTAAATTAGCCAGTTAAGGACACAAAGTACATAGCAGTCTACACTACAGTACCACTTGCCTAGTTATTACTCAGGCGGAATATGTGGAAAGTTCACTTTTAGCACTTTCAGTCATGATCTGGCCGTTGTCCCTATTCACCTTATTAGTCCATCTGCTTCCCCACAGTAAATTAACCGAAGGAAAGTAATTTAAGGATGTGGATATTCATAATTTGTACCTACTTTGTACCTATTACTTACGCATTGTCCTGACTCTTAATACTACATAGGAAATCTCCCATCTGCTGTTGTGGCATTTTCACTTCAATCTGTACAAAGTGGAGACGGATGGTGTAGGCCGCCTATTGTCCCCAAATTCAATTTTATGATGCTTGTTCAAAGGATCGTGTGCCTGTTTAGAGCATCGTACATAATACAAATGAATACTCTTCCAGTGTCTTTACAATTTTTATTGTGCTATAAATTGGCTTTTTCCTGTTTAGTCTATGAAAAGAAGTAGTAGCAATAATGGAGGCAATTAAGTATTTTCCTAGCAAAGAAAGACTGCTTTTCCCCGGAGTCAGCATTTGGTAAATCCAGCGTTTTAGCCATGAAAGGTAAAGGAAGGAATGGTATTGAATATTCGGAATCTTAAATTAGTTTGTTACAAAATTCAATTATTTTAAAATGATTTTTGGTACGATATTTGGACTGAAAGTTCCATTCCTTGCCACCGCTTAAATGAATTCCTTAAAAATTGAAATAGCTATATTTTGAGCCCTGCGGTAAAATTTCCTGTGGTGTAGTACAAGTAGTGTAAAAAAAGGCGGTTGTCTCGGTTCAAGAACCCGCCAGTATATCGAAATTAGGTGTGTATTAATACACGTAATAAATAGTAGACTAAATGGGAGCTGGGTTAATATGTAATTGAGTCTTTTTGATGGTGAATGAATGATGGATGATAGTGAATAAATTCGGTCGACTGATTTCTTCGCCGGTGAATCCAAGAATCGTATCCTGTACGGGACCGTGTGTGTGTGATGTGTGTGTGTTGTCTATGCACCTACTACTACTATGTATAAGTATTCGTTTGTAGGTTTGAATTAATGTTTGACACGGTTTGAAGGAAATGTGTGCAACAACGGGATCCCCCTCATTCACTTATACATACATACATACCTCTGTGTGTTTCTACTATGTCTATATTTAACGTTGTGGAAGGATGGGCTCGGATCTTGGGCGCGGATGAGACTGGCTTAAGACCAGGTCAACTATGCATTCCCTCTAAGTAATAGCAGGCATGCCTTTGCCTCTGCAATTATTATTATTAAAAGATTACAAGGTAATGTTTTACTTAGGATAGGGCATTTTGCGGAGCAGCGGCGTCTCCAATTCTAAATACTTCGGCTTAAGGTCGCCTATTTGTCACTTGACAAACCCTGCGTTGGAATTAAGGTACGCATCGGTTTGGTTCGCGTAGGAGCTGGAACCGAACCGAGAACCGATACAGAGGAATCAAAACCGGAACCGGACTTGTTTCGGTTCTAATATTAGGAGCCGGAACCGAACCCAGAACCGATACAGTGGAATCAAAACCGGAACCGGACTTGTTTTGGATCTAATATTTGGAGCCGGTAACGAACCGAGAACCGATACAGTGGAACCGGACCCGGAACCAAACTTGTTTCGGTTCTAATATTAGGAACCGGAGCCGAACCCAGAACCGATACAGTGGAATCGAAACCGAAACCGGACTTGCTTCTGTTAAAATATTTGGAACCGGAACCGAACGGAGAACCGGCGGCTCGGTTCGGTTTGCAACCGGACCGATAAGAGCCTTAATTGGAATTGTCTTGCCTTTTCGTTGAGAACTTAACCATATAGTTCAACGTCTAACTGAATTCAGCAT
>JAQFZY010000714.1:0-22534 GCA_034696285.1 Hypogastrura burkilli | reverse complement strand
GTGTCCAGCCCTTTGTCTAAAATTATATCCGCCTCTTGCTCCGTTTTCGCAAGTTCCATTCCGAATACAGTGTCTCACATTACAGAGTTTAACAATTTCCTTTTTCTTGACAGACGTGGCATAGTTTTCGATCGCTTATCAATACCAGTTAGACTGAAACCACTAACTAACAAGTTCTGAAATCTTACACTAACAAATTAAGATCCCTAGTGATTTAAGGTTATTCTGTGTTCTGAGTTCTCACACTACGAATTAAAAACCCCGCCACCAAGAACGAGTAGAGAGAATAGGAAATAGGTTTATGCTGGTTGGGGCACTCGCGATGAAGCTCTACTGGAAGTAGTACGAGTAGAGCGATGCCGAGAAGAGCCAAACCTTTTTGAATTGCGAGAACCCTTAGTAAATAGTAAGCACAGATTCGGACTTGGATGTTGTTACAAAGGAAGAAGAAACTATCGGTAAATATATCTACCATTGTCTTGAGAAGACACACGTCTGGCTCTATTCTGTCGTATGAGAAGAGGGGCGAGTTCTGAGGCCGAACGCCAATGTGCCTTGGAAGAATACCAGACGTGTAAATATCCTGGAAAGGAAGAAGCGGGACGATGAGGGATGCTCGTAGAAGTTTCGGAATGAGTTCCCCTTCCAGAAGATCCGCTGGTCCGCTCAAATATCCGCCGTAGTGGGTCCCATAGTGCATATACTCGGGTATGTAGTACTGGTTAAAGATGTTGAAGTCACGGAGCGCCCTCATCCCACACATTAGCTGACCACTAAGAACAAAACACAGACATAGATATTTACTCTACAAACCAACAATTCTGTTCTAGTGTACTTCAATGATATAGTCCATAACGCCACTCTTCTTACATGAGGCCTGCTCCAGGATTCGCAGCCGCAACTTTCAGAGCCAGATCCACATTAATAGACATGTCGTCATCAACTTCCAGGATCCATTTTGGTATTTGGCGAGAACTGTCTTTTTGGCAGGCTAGTCGTATCCAGTTATACATTGACAACCGCTTCAAAGTCACATTGTGGAAGTCGTCAAACAAATTAGTCTGAACGACGTCGTCATGGCCCTCGGCTTCTTCCTTCAAGAGTCCCTAAAGAATGATGTTTGAGAACTGCAGTTCAAGTTCATAGTGGAATTGACGATGCTAAATGTTTACATTTGACGTATTAATCGTACATCGTACCTGAAGGTGCTCCGCATTATTTCGAACCATTCCAATTGAGAATAGGAGACGGACTCCTTTAGAATGCAGATACTCCTTCTTCCCAAACGTTTCTCGCACTGCTTGTCTGATCTCGAAGTTTCTTGGAGTCGTAGTCAGAATGATGAGCATTGTTACTTCGGGTCCGCAGTAGTTCGTATCTTTGTTTCCATACTTCATCCCTGGAGATATCAGATAGTCCTCCTCTGAATAGTTCAAGTAGCTGGAAACGAGGAAGAAACGGATCTAGAGGCCAATCACGGCTTTCAGGGTCATCCCGATCCCATCCGCTCCGAACTTCCTCCGTACGATTTATTGCTACTTCCGCATCTTGTCCACACAGGCAAGTCTGGGTTGTAGAATCCAGCTTGTATCCACAATCTGAACTACCGCCCGCATCCAATCGCTTCAAAGAGATCAGCCTTAGTTCTTCCTGCAAGTTGAGACTCACGGGCTTGTCGAGTGGGTCTTCTTGCCTGACTAGAGCTTCATATGTTACTCGTCCTGGCTCCAGGTCAAAGGTCACTCTCCACTCCGCTGTCGTGAGTGATACTTGAGTTTTGGAGGCTTTGGAGGCCGTGAGGGGATTGGCCCATCGTTTAATACAGCGGGGATACGCACGGAGGTCCACATTCACTTGATGAGCCGTAAAGAGGACGAGTGACCTTACGGCGAGGAAGAGGTCAAGTCGGGACTTTGGAGACAGATCAGATTGATGAGTGAGATTCGGAAGTAGCCAGCGGTGACCGTATCTCCTGGCTGAATTGAGGTTGTTGCGGGTTGGGCACTTTTAGTTCGATATATATTGAGACTGGTTAATATCAATATTGTTTGCCAGGTGATAAGAATCCGAACCCAGCACATTATCGTCTTCAGCTTCGGCGTCTCCGGCGTCATTGTTAACTATGTATATTACACAACTCGATTATCTATTACTGTCTTAATCACTGAAGAAAGCTGAGTTACACAAAGAAAGAAAGCTAGGGATGTGCGATCAGCGTTGCGACGACAGACCTCAATACCATTTCATACTTCCCGCAAAGAAAAAGTGCGCAGAGTATGGCGTGGTGACTGCGACTGTGCCACTACTGCAAATTACAACTCGTCGTCGTACGGTTACACGTATTGGAAGACAACCACAAGACATCACAGACCAGGTTCCTCAAATCAATGTCAAAAAAGGTCAAAGACTTGAAGCCGAAACCGAGAAGCATCATACAAGTATTGGGATCGAGGCCGTTGTCCACCAATTATGTCCTGTCTCTTCTTCTATAAACTTCAGATCACGGTCTTAAGGCATTTCTGAGTTGTCCAGGCATGATGGGCTTACGGCATACCGTGCATACGTGGAGTGAGTCGACCCGGCCGTGTCTTGGAACAAGCTCCGTCGTTGTGTAGCTGTTGTCATGTCGCCCTCTTTCGAGAACCAAAGTCTGACCTGGAGTTCTCCTCTTCAACCCAACATCCCCCATTTCTATATTTTTGAGGCATTCAGAAAATCCAGGACAAAGTGAGAAAGGTTTAGGCAAAAAATGAGGCCTGTCAGGTCCAAAGTAGATCGAAGGGATACTGTCCTCTTGGTATAGCCTTGGTCCGCTTGACCTTTTACTTGGTCCAAGGTCCTGCCGGGCCCACGTCTAGAAGGGACAAGTTCTTGTTGGAAGAGTGGGTCAAGCATAAGCCTCAAATGGATGATCCAGCCTTCGTTGATTTCTCAGCTAAACACTGTAAGCAATATGCAGTGCGCGTCTACAACAAATCTTATTTTTTTAATCTTATCTCTCAACAATTTTAGATACTTATCCTTAAAATAGGGAACATTAAGGTTGCGGAGGGCATGTTGAGCGGGGAACGGAGGCCAATTAAGACTTTGATGAGTCGGAACGGATACAAATTGATAGGGACGGTCCATTCTGGGAGTGCTGATGACCTCAATTTCACAAATGATCAAGATGAAACCTCCGTCAATTATGTATAACGTAAAATGGTGCATATTTTTATAGAGACGATCGACACAATAAAAGCAGTAGCCGGGCATACCTGTGTCAATGTCTCCGGTCGGGAAAGATAACGTTTTTCGGGAAGTTTCAGGCTCGGGCAGTCCTAATTCATAATTCATAATGAATTAGCTAGCATAACGAAAGAGTTATGCTAACAGGAGGTAATAAGGATAACCAATAGTTTTATGTAAATGATATCGCGTCCTGCGACCTTCGACCATACTTTCATCGTCCGCGTATTTCTCCACATACGTAATAAAATTGAGAACTGTTCCACGAATCAATCCTCGATTCCGCACCAAACTCCTCGATTCAAAATAGAAAACTTGGAAAAATTTAAAATAAAGTGAAAGTTGTCAAGTGACATTTTGTCCTACGTGGGAAATGGATCTCGTCTGCTCCCTCCCATGGTGTCAAGAGGTCCGAGGGGGTCAGGTCGGGAAGGTACATTTTTATAACTTCCCTGAGGACGGGGTCAGGTAAGAAGATGAACAAACAACAAAATTCTTATTTGTGCAAGAGTCAATTTTTAATGAATCTATTCTAAATTGTTTGAATTCCCAGACAAATCCAATGGCTGGATGAGCTGAGCCTGGACGAGCCCTGGCACTACTTGCCCAAGGCCATTATCCAGACCATGCTCATCTGTTCCCGTCACTTCGAGCCAAAGTTCCAGCTCAAGGTCAGGACCGAACTCGACGGGTCTGACAAGTACAAATATGTCCTCACTCCCGATGCTCTCCCACAACGTGAGCCATATGTATCAAATAATTTATGACCCTGATTGCCCAACTTGAAATTAATTAATTCACAACTTGCAGGCCGGAAGCGTAATCCAGCGGCTCGGTCCGGAGCCAAATCCTGCCAAAGCTTATTGGAAGCGGGCCAAGGGTCAGAGGAAAATAAGCTGCTAGTAGGGCACTTGGAAATTACACCCATCACACTAGAACCAAAGACCAATCGTCCGTGGCAGGCGGATCCTTCACAGCCATATTCAGCTCATTTCGGGTCTAGGCGTGTACGGAAGTCAGAAAATCCTCAGAGACTTCCTCCACATCCGGAGGAACCCGCTTCCTCGTCTATTGACATTGACCCTCTGAAGCATGTCCAGGTTGAGCTGGAGGAGGCTCCTAGCAGTCCATGTCCTGAAACGCCTGAGCAAGGGCTCGAGGTACTCAGTTCAGAAACGAGTCTGCGGATCCTGTCCCGCCTCATGGCAGACCAGAAAACCGGTGAAACGGGAGAGCCAAAGGTCAAGCGAGGTCGTCCGAAAGGCTCCACTGAGCGGGAAGGCTCCGCGGCTGACCTCAGCTGTGATATCTGTGGGATGGAGTGTGCGAGTCGGGGCTCACTCTGGACACATCGTCAGCGACATGACAATCCGGTAAGTCAAAGTCATTCATGCCCATAACGCCATAAGTCCCATGTCAATTGTCAACTTTTGTGTGACCCAAATAGAAGGGACGAAGGTGCAATCTGTGCGGGAAGGGTTTCACGCAGAAAGCCAACATGCTCCGACACATCCGGAGCCATCTGAATGACCGTCAGTTCAAGTGCTCCTACTGTGACGAGGCCTTCGTGGCCCGGGAGTCCGTCAAGTGTCACGAGATGAAGTATCACACGGGAGACTTCACGTTCACCTGCGAGACTTGTGGGAAGGGCTTCTATCAGAGCTGCAACTATAAGCTCCACTTGCGGACACATACTGGTAATCAACGAATCCAATATGACCAAATTCGGTTGACCCTGACAATGAGCCTTCGTCGTGACCGTCCTTCTTGCATTGCAGGAGAGCGCCCGTACAAGTGCACCTGGGACTCCTGCGACAAGGCTTATAAGCATTCGACTGAGGTTAGTTTGGAAGTAAATAATGAGTAGATGTAATTTAATTAATTAAACCCGCAATGTAGCTCAAGAATCACTTGAGGAAGCACAGCGGAGAGCGGCCCTTTGCCTGCCTCGTCTGCGGTCGAACATTTGCTATCCGGAGCTGTCTCAAAGCGCACGTGAATAGGACGCGCGGCTGCGGGATTCAAGGCGCATCAACATCACTATCAGTCATGCCTGCTACATTCACTAATTTGGACGGAGGAAGTCCCGACTGAGCCCAATTAACTTAACTACTATTAACAGCTTTAAACAATCTGCTCTATGTCAAAAAGAAGCTTTACAAATGTTTTCGAAACTCTGACCTCTTTCCTCGTCAATTTTAAGCCTACTAAATTTATTGATTATTGTCGTGAACGTGAATTTTGTGGATAAGCTTGTGACGCCGACTTTACCGCAGGCCCCTCTTGAGCTTCCCCTGCGTAATGACACGCTGGCTCTTGGCCTTGATGTCCAGCCGACCCAGGATCTTGAGGTCAATGATGTCCTCATCTGAAAGAGAGAGAGGTAAGACATTCCTTGTACTCCTGAGTCTATGTCAGTGGGCATACCATCAGAGTCATCGCTGACGACGGGCGTGCCGACTCGGACGAGACGCGGCGGCACTGCAGCCGTCTTGACAAAGGGTCCGTAGTTCTTGAGCGGGGGCTCAGTGAAGAGTTTGTCCAGGCTCACGACTTCCTCCATCAGCCTACTCGTCTTGATCCCAATGAGGCGGAGCGTGTGAGCAAAGTCGGGCTTCATCCGATGACGATGCTTCCCCTCGTCCAGCCGATCCAGGATAGACAGTGCCCCGAGGCGGAGCATGACCACAATGTCACCATACGTCTGCAACTGGCTCTGGAGGTCAGCCGTGTTCAGGTCAAGCATCCGGATCGCCTCCTCGTACTCTGACACTTTCTTACCGAAACTGTGGAATGTGCCAGATTTAGATTTGACCCTTGACTTGACCCTAGTTGCCATTGACTTACTCTCTCTGGACCTTGTGACCCGTGAAGCTAAAGTGACAGAGGATGAGCGTGAGATGGTCCTTCTGATGGAGGAGCTGGTCACGGAGTTCCTCCTTCGTGTACTGCTCCAGGCGGAGGCGCTCCCCAAGGTCCATCACAGTCCGATACCTGGCAAGAGCCAACTCAAAGGGTCAAGGCTCGAAGGTCAAGGTCATGACTAACCTCCTTACCTGAGCGGTATGAATGTGAGATTAGGAACACGCATTGTCTCCACGATCCTCCGTGCCCGATCCTGGAACCGTTCCACCTCAATCCGCTTCGTCCGGATGCTCTCCAGGAAGTCGGACTGTGACATGACCTCATCGGCCGTGTGGTCAACAGTGAGACGGACGGCCTTCCCGCCGCTCGCCGCCGGCTGATTACTGTTCGCCTCGAGGACTTTCTGAACGGCCTTCTTCATTTTGGCCATCTGCTTCCGGCGCCGGCGTCGGTTCTCAACGGCCTCATGCTCGGTCAGGAGCAGGTTCTTGTGGGCATCGTCACGGAACTGGGGAGGCATGGTAAAGGTCAAAGGTCAATGTATCTAGTTGGATGTAGAGGTGAGGGATTGGCAACTTACGTAAACGGCATCATCCAGTGTCTTCTGGAGCCCGATCATTTCCTTCTGGAGAATCTTGACCTGGTCCTCGAGGGCCCGAAGGGCGGGCGAGTACTTGCCCTTCTCCTCGCGTAGGATGTACTTGACCTCGTGGTAGCGGCCCGCAAGGATGTTGGCCGTCTCCAGCTTAACTGTATGGACCCACAAAGAGCTTGGAGCTCAATTATGACTTAGAACTGAGGCTAGAGGTCAGAGCTCAATCGTACCCTTCATCCTTTCAATAAGGTTCTCGATCCGATGGAAGTTCTTGATGGCATTGACTTCCCAGGGCAGCGTCCCAGGTCGCGGCCACTTCTCGATCTGAAGGACCATGGCCTCTGCCGTCTCCAAGTTCTTACGACTGTCCGCCAAGTTGCAGATGTAGACGTTGAGGCGCTTGGAGGCGTCGAACAGCTTATCGTCCAACCAGCCGATCGCTATCTGGAACACAAGAGTCAGTCAATGAGTATGAATAGGCGGGCTCAAGTCCGGCTGATCTTCGCCTACGTCTGGGATTCTGTCAGTGACTGCGAGTTGGAAGGCCCGATTTGACCTGAGGGCATTCTGCACGGCCGCCTTCTCACTGTTCAGGGCATTCACGAGCCTCAGATGAAGGGCCTTGGTCTCGTTGTAGAGGTCATGCAAGACGGAGGAAGCTCCAGCTCGAGACTCCTCGATCTCTTCCTTCAGAACCCGGTTGTAGCGCTCTGGAGGTCAGAGGAACAAGAGGCGGACATTAGCAGAAACTAAATCGAGTTCCCTTTGACCTCCTGCTCTACCTTTGAGCTGGATCTTGGTTCGGAGGGCCTCGATCTGGTCCTGGATCGGAATCGCCTCGTCACTCAACACTTCCGACTTGGAACCAACCTGCGGCTTCGGCACAAGGCGCCCATACGTCGAAAGAACGCGGTGCAAGAACATGACTAGTACTAAATTTAGATGGAATCCGAACGGTGCCCAATCAAGTGAACTATAATTAAAACCTAACTGTACCTAAAACTAAAACCTAGAATTAAATTAACTAACTACTAATTAGAACTAGCCTAATCTTTGGTTGAGCCCACGCCCACGTCATTACGAAGTGCTTATTGACATTGAGAATGCGTCAGCGGTTACCTTGGTAGATGGATTAAGAATGCGGAAATGGGATTCCAGAATATGGTTTCGTAATTACAATTAAGACTGACAACAGACTTTCGGAATAAAGTCCGGCATAGCTTAGATCGTGTATTTTATTAATTTGGTCCTTCCAGTCATCACAGAACCGAGGCATAGACTGAGAATAGAACTACATGAGTCTAAGCGGAATTTTGGTCGTGGAGCTAGCGGAGATTCTGATTGGCCGTGTCCGTGAGCTGACTTGAGGACTCCGCTGGGATCGGGAGCTTCGTCTTCCCGTCTAGGACGTTCCGGTAGTGACTCCCGATCCAGTAGACTTTCCCACAGCCAGAGCAGACGTAGAACTCGTCCAGCTGCTCAAGGACCTGAGTCGGGATCCTGTTGTGATCCACAGTGGCCCCTGCGAAAAGAACAGAAGGTCAGGTCAAGGGTCAAGGGACTCAGTCCCAAGCTCACTCACCACTCTTGGTCTTGACCAGGCGTCGCTCTCCCTCCGACACGACCGTGAGCTCTGACTCAGGCAGCACGACCCATCCCCGACTACTCAGCGGCCCCAAGACGTTGACATGCGGGGATCCCGAGGGCAGAGGCTCATCCTCAATCTCCATGCTCCCGCTGAGGACCGAAGTCCTGGAAGAGGAGGACCCTGGATCCTCCAGATCACGAGTACGGCCGTAGAGCCAGGCAAGCTCCTTCATGTGTCCGCCAGAGACTCGGTGGAAGGCGTTCTCGTTGCAGGCCTGTCAAGCGGTCAAAGTTAGGAAGGGCCCAGGGCACAGGCTCCACTCAACCCTTACCTGGCATCGAGTGTAAATGTCCGAGTTCGTGACCACGACGTTGAAGTAGGCCAGGACCTCGCGGAGTTGGTCAACAAGCGGGTCAGACACGACGGCGTAGCAGTGACCAATTGGGACGTAGGAAGAGAGCTGGAAGAGTAAGGAGACGTTTAGTGAATGGCCGTTGACCCTCAGTCTATGACCTTACTTGTGAATAGACTTGACCCCTCGTCAGAATACAGCGCTCGTCCTGAAGCGCAAAGTGGGCCGCTCGAGCGTGAGAGTCTTGATTGGTAAGGATGAGCGTGTCGACTCCGCAGGCCCGGAGCTGCTTCCCAAGTCCTGCGATAGGAATCAAAAGTAAAGGTCAAGTAGAGCTAGAGCCTGCCTGAGCTCCTGATCCTTGACCCCGAATCTTCCAACCTTGAAGCATGTTGTCACAGACGAGTCTGAGGGCCTTGACGCCCCTAGGCTCCCTGAAGGGGCTCTCACGCGGGAGGGCGGTGAGGGGACGCCCATTGGAGGCGACAGCGGTCAGGAGGTCAGTGGTAGAAAGTGCCTTGTCTTTCTCCACCTTCCCACCGCCCTTGTTCACAAACTGCTTGAGGAGCTGCTCAAAGTTGATCTCGAGGTCGGCCGCCCTCCGCTTCATCATATCAAAGACGTCGAGGAGGCAGTAGGCGTCTGTGGCCGCGTAAACGATCTGCGAGTCGCGCAATGGCCGCTTCTCCCAATTTGAAAACTGCTCGTCCTTGTTGAGCAGAAGTCCCGTGCACACGCGCACAAGCTCACTCAGCCCACCAATGTCTGCAAAACACAAAATAAAGAAAGCATTCTATGGTACTGGGCAAGGATTGGTGCTAACACTCACTGCTCCCTGAGGTTGGGATTGGATAGAACTCTGGATTAATTTTGAGGAGTTCCTTGGAGAGGCTGCTGAGGTCAAGGACGGTCTTGATCCCCGTCCCAATCTTCTCCCAGCTCGGCGTGGTCCGCGCCAGCATCCGCATGTCACTCTGGAGCCCGTAGCCAATCTTGAGGATCTGTGGATTGCCAAAGAAGTGCTTGAGGAGACAGCCGAGCCGATCTCCGCCGCCCTTGGCCTTCTCCGGCCTCAGCTTGAACGTGTCAATGAGGAAGATGTCATCGGGCAGGGCCACCTGGATCAGAGCCACGCCCGGCTGCTCGCTGCCAACGCCCACGCAACAACAATACATTAGTTTGAGCTGACAGTAGCGGACATTCCCTGTTCGGACTCACCTCATGAGCGGCTTCCACTCACAGTCAAACCCGACTGCCAGGACTCCCGTCCCGTCCAGAAGGGCCATTTGGGCCGCCCGCAAGTTCTGGAGAAAGACGTCGAGGAGTTCGGGCGTGTCGAGGACATGAATGTTAGTGATGGGGAGTGGTGACTTGTAGTAGGTCCCAGGCCGTGTCTCCTCTGGGAGGTCAATGGGGTTCACGAAGGTCTGGTCATGCAAATAGCCGCCCTCGGCCCCTTCCGGCACAGAGACGGCCGTCGGACTCAGAGCCTTCTTTGATGGTGACTTCTTGGCCGGAGGAGGACTTGGGCCCTTTGCTGGAACTTCCCAGTCTTCGTCCCAAGCCTGGGCCCCTCCGCCGGATCCCAGGCTAGGAATGGAGAGTCCGGGATCAAGGCGGGCCATTTCCACCTGGACCTCATGGACCAGAGACGTGGGCGGGACTGAGTTGCGGAGGGCGCACTTGGCGGCCCCAACAACGTCCCCTCGACTCCGCATGCAGTAAATAGCCTCCTCCGCCATCGACACGTCCTTCTGGATTATCGAGTCGAGGAGCTCCTGGAACGCAGCCTCCACTAAGAGAAGAAGTGCCAAGGTGAGGGCCTGAGAAAGAAGGTCAAAGGCCAGTGCTCCTTACCCATTGGCTCCACTCCGTCATATTTCCGCTGGACGAGGAACCGGAGGCTCCCGAGTCGGTTCTTCTTGGTCATGTTCGGCGTGACTGCGGGTGCAGAGAGGTTGAACCTGGTTGTGATCCGCTTGAGGAGGTTCCCTAAGGGCCGTGTGTCCATCTTGTCATAGTTGACCCGCTCAATCTTTTTGTCGAGGGCATACCGACGGAGTGAGTAGGCCGGAGATGCCTCGCCCAGGATTGAGTCCAAGTAGGAAATGAGCCCAGTCTGGAGAGTGACAGAGCCAGCGAGGAAGTTGAGGACGTCCGCCTCACGGTCCTGTAGGATGAGAGGGATCACAAATTCGTGGATGTCAAAGTCGTTGAAGAGGCCAAGAACGGTGGCAGAGAGGCAGGCCTGGAAGGATAAAAGGCATTAGAATAAACAGAGCTCAACCCCGAACCTCCCAGCTCCTTACTTCCCTGTAGAGCCCTTCGGCTGCCAGGCTCTTGATGGGACCAACCAAGTCCTTCTTGACCCGCTCGAGGCGGAAGAGGTCAAAGACGGTCCGGAAGAGCCCGTCGTTCCGCTGCTTGACCATTACGTGAAAGACGGTGAGCTGGAGGTCATGGTTGAGGAAGGCTTTCTCGAGTCCCTCCTGCCCGAACTCAGTCACCCAGTTCTTGAGCTCCCGAATGACTGGAAAGGGAAGATAGGAATTAAGCGGATGAGAATGTAGGTGAGTGTGACCCTTGACCTACCTTCCTGCGAGAGAGTGACTCCCATTGAGTTCTTGCCTCCGAAGAAGTCCATTGAGTAGGCCATGAGGTAGAGGGCCATTGAGTACGGATTCTCGGCCTCACGGAACTCAGTCCGGAGCGTCCGGCTGATCCCAGACGCAAAAATGTCACGTGGGCCTAGAGAGAAGGTCAAGCCAAGGTTAAACAAGAGCCATATAACTAATAGAACTGAAGAGAGTCCAAATGCGAACCATTGTTCCATGCCGTATTGATAGACTTGAGGGCCACGGTGGCCCGGTCCTTGTTCACATAGGGAATGAATGGGAGTGAGTTGTGCTTCGGTGGTCGAACTGGGTAGCGGCTGCTGCTGGCCCCGGCGGGGACTGGGTTGGGTTTTGATGGCCGTGCGCCACTGCCCCAGTTCCCCGTAGGACCCCCTTCAGGGCTCGGCGTGAAGAAGTACCCTCCGTGAGACGAAGGGGAAGGCAATGACCCGGCCCGTGACGTACTTGACCTCACCGGTATCCCAATCCCCGTCCCTGACTTCAGCGGGATACTCACTCCGATCATTTCCAACTCATCGTCGTCACTCTCATCACTGCTCCCGCCGGCCGGACGGTAGTTTGGTCTTGATGGGCCAGCGATCTGGAATTCAATCGTAAGCTTATATTCTCATGCCATGAAGCATTACTAAATCTTCTGATGTCATGTCATAAGTTAGGATTCGTAGTCCCAATAGGACCGTTACGTTTGACCCCGACTGAATGCCGTTAACATTGTGCATTGTAAATTGTGGAAGCGTGAATGTACGTAGAAAAATGTTACGCCATTCGGAATCAAAAGCGAACAAAGATTGGCCCACGACATGACATGACTTGGACTACATTTATTTTGTTTAAGTCAATACGCTTAGTGACTTACAGATATTGGTAGAATACCGGGTCCGGGCTGGGTCTTGGGAACCCCACGACCACGTCCCTTCCCTGACATGTCACTTCGACTCCTGTCCCTGGGTCACTTCCGCTGACCTTCCCAACTCTTCCTCCAGGGAACCTCCGGCCGAATTTGGGTGTCTAGTTAAGAAATTAACTAAACTAAAATTAATTGAAAATGGAGAAATAAATACTGTACGGCCAAGAGGGAGCGAGTACGAAAGGCCCGCCTCAAATTCTAAATCATGTCGCATTGTTTAGTTGTACTCAGTGACCAATTTCCTCATGTCAACTAAAGACAATTAACTAACTTACCTCTCAATTAATCAAGTACTATTGGAAATTCTAAAAATTGGCCTACAACTATATAATCCAAGTCAAATCCTTAATGTTCAGTTCCCGAATGTCTCAAATTGTCCATTCTGCCTGCAATCGCTCGTTGTGAAGTGACAGGTTGGAAATTTTTTCTGTAATTAAGGGAACCGCTGCAGGCTGGCTGGCTTTTCAATTCTAACGGCTGATAATAATAATACGTATCAAGAGCTACGACATGACGGATATGAATAGGACTGGAGACTGAGGATAATCTCAACCGATGCTTTATTCATATTTCCTGCATCACAAATATCAATCATAAATGCAGGTAGTAATATATTAGGATGATTTGTGTATAATTATTTTAAGCCCTTCTTCTCAATGGAAATGGAAACTCAGAACCTTTATAGATAGCCTGACCCTAAATAATGTCTTACGGAGAGCCCTCTTACATCCTTTAAGTAAATACTAGATTGATTTCCCCAATCCTTCTGATATGATTATTTGGTCTGGACATTGATAATGGGCTCTCTGATTGTTTCCTTAAGCCGGAACTCCATTTCCTTTCGGATTAGAAGTGGCTCTTGTCTGGGAAATGGTCACAGTTTCCTCACGACGACCCGCCGCCATCACGGCCTCGATCTCCTCAACACTGTTATTCAAATAAGTCCATATTAGGTCATATTATTGGGCCTATGATCCACCTACACAATAATAGCCTTACGTTCGTGGGACTTTGGTAAGAAGCTCAACGCCGTCTGTGGTCACAGCAATGTCATCCTCAATCCGAACCCCGCCGCTCCCGCGGAGTCTCTCAATTGCCTCTGGGACCAGGAACTGGGACAAGGTCGGGTCGGCAAGGGCTGTGTCCAGGAGCTGGAATCATAAATCACAAAATCATCTGATATGAACTGACTATGACCTAATTCAGGAAGTCCTTGGCGTCCATACCTGTGAAATGAAGTAGCAGCCCGGCTCGATGGTGAGGACCATTCCGGCCTCAAGGTTCCGGGCCGTTCGGAGTGACTTGAGTCCCGCTATGGACGGACGGCCTGGGTGATCCCCCAAGTACCCACCAACGTCATGCACATCAATCCCCATGAAGTGACCCAGCCCGTGCGGTTGGAACGTAGCACCCAAATTGGCCTGCGTAATAAGAATAAGACTCAATTAGATCTACATACCTCAGGTCCCGGTCTTGACCTCACTCACGTCCATCATCTCGTCAACGGATCCCTTCACAATCCCGCCGTCCTTCAGATTCTGGAGCATGACACGATTGGCAAGGAGGTGCATGTCAACCCAGGAAACTCCTACAAAACATATAACACTTCTCTGTCAACAATGGCATTAGGACGTACGACCTCAAGCTAATGACTGCTTAATTGACTGACCTGGCTTCACAGCACCCAGGACAGCCCGATTGGCAGCCAGGACAGCGTTGTAGACCTTCTTCTGGTCCTCACTGAACTTCCCGCTGGCCGGGAAGGAGCAAGTGATATCAGAGGCGTAGCCATAGTACTCCGCCCCCATGTCATACAGGCTGGAAAAGGAGGCTTGAGTCATGACCCCATTCGTCCCCTTCTAATACTAGAGATAGAGACTGCCTGCGTAGCTCACCACATGTCCCCTTCATTAATGACCTTGTCATTGGGTGCGGAGGCATGCCCATAGTGGAGCACACTCCCGTTGTTCCCTGACCCGCAGATGCAAGTGTATGACACGTGTCGACAGCCCCCATTGTAGTAGGCGTAGTGGAGGAAGACGGACTCGCACTGGTACTCAGTCATGCCGGGCCGAACCTTCCGCATCACGTCAATGTGGGCCTTGGACGAGACCTCATTCGTGTACCGGAGGACCTCAAGCTCTGCCTCCGTCTTGATTACACGGCTGAAAAAGACAAGGTTCAAAGTCAGCCCCAAAGGTCATTAAGTCGTAGAATAAGACAAGCTTATTCTTACCATTCCACAATTTCGGGATGAAGGACGGTGTTGTCCACGTTGAACCTTTAGGAAGAACGGAACAGAAATTAGATGATATACATTGACAGAATAGTGACAGAATGATATTCGTCAGTATCTGCATAGCTCATGACGTTATGACAACTCACTTGCTGATTCCATCGAACACGGCCTCCATGCATGTCTTCCCACTGTCAGTATTTACTCCGCTCTAAAAACAAAACAGTCAAATGCATTTCTGACACTCATATTTGACCCCAGAAAGCACCGGACAGTGTTGTCGAATAGAGCTCACCAGTGTCAACAAAGTTCCGGCCTCAATTTCTTCCAATCTCTTCGCCAGCTGCAGAAATGGAATTGAGAGAATACATGAGCCTAGTACTAATTACACATTCCCACTTGACTATTGACACTCCACCTTGTCATATTGTGACATCTTACGTTATCCACAAAGTGGACCTCGTCCACCTCGTACCGCTTCTGATAGTCCTCAAGCTTGGGTATCCGGCCCAGCCACACCGCGTACTCGTCAGGGAGGCGGGGCACAAAGAGGAATGACCTTCCGTCCCCAACCCGGATCACTCCGTAGCAGTCTGGCTCAAGGACGCCAAAGGCCCAATGGAAGAAGGGCTCCTGTGGTCAATGTCAAGGATATTTCGTATTTAGTATACAAGCGGGTCAGGTAATATATAGATAAAAATGTTGAAACCTGTCGGAAGATCGGGCCCGTGTCCGTGCAGTACTTTGACATTTCGGATCCTCCCTGAAGAACAACGTGGGTGGACGGACTTGCACTGGCATTGAGACGAAGGCGCTCAGCGAGCCGCTTCCGGTTCAGGGCAAAGAGCGTGCTGGGGACGGCCAGCGTGTGCTCACCAAGGGAATAGTAGGCGGATCTAAAACGTAACAAATTGCAATTAAAACGGTCTATGCTGAGCCCACTGACAACCGTCGAGCCCGTCCAGCAATTAAATGTTTCCCAGTAAGTATATAGACTATGCATAATGCCGGCTCGCACGTTAGCTTCAGCTTACCTTAGTCCCGTTGCCATTGTTCTGACTGTTCGAAGCTGCGACGACGTTTTGAGAGAAACTGGAAACACTCCGCCTGAACGATGTGCCTGCTAACTCGAGACTGACAAGGGATGATAACGAAGAACTATTCCAATCCAATCCTATTCACAATACAAATACGTAGAAATAAATACAATCAATTTTCACTTTGGAATTGAAGTAGCTGATTACGCCAGGCGGCTCGTACCTGGTATTGTAATGATAAGAGACTAATAAAGAGTTGCTAAATGACTTATGACTTACGTACCTTGATTATGATACCACAATCTTCCGTAGCCTTTGGAATGGACTATTCTCAATCAGCTCAGTTAAATTCTCAATTGTCAACAGCTGAATGAACGATGAAGGTGACAGTCACAGGAAGATTCAAATCTGACGCGGTCAGAGCAGGCTTTAGCTCCAAATGACATTAATGCATAATGAATTAATTCGATAGCAGAGACGAGGGTCAGAGTCAGAGGTCAACAGACATTTATTCCGTCTATTCAAAATTCAAAGTTCAAACATACTTTTATTAGAGTAACTAGGTACGAGTGTTATAAATACAGTAAATTAAGCGATCCAAAACGCGGGTCACGTTTTCGTATATAAAAAGATCACAAATTGAAATTATTTTATGTAAAACCCACAAGACTTAAATATTTATGTTGACGGTTCACGCCCTTGGCTAATCCTCCTAATAATTGTAAATCACATTGAACGCTTTTTATTACCCAGGAAAACAATTGAACACTAAAGGTTAAAGGTTACCTTATTTAATATTTAAGTTTAAACGAGAGGTTAAAAACGAAACTGTTTACTAACTGCGGGCTTTGGTAGTGGCATGAATCCGAGTCCACTGTTCGTTGGCCCAGCAGCCGCCGCGGTCCCTCTCTTGGCTGCCCCAGCCTTGAATCCTGTCCCACCCTTGCTTGACCCTGCCCCTGACCCCCCAAAGTACTCCGATGAGGACGAGCTCTTTGGGAACTTTGTGCTCGGGCCTCCCGCCTTCTTGCTGAAGGTCCCTTTCCGCTTGAATGACTTATTGGGCGTGGTCCTTGACTTGGAGCGCCGCTTCTTGGAAGCTGCACGTGCCTTAGTTGGCTTGTCAGTTGACAGCCACTCCCCGTCCTCCCTGTCCCTTGCACTGTTGTTCCGGGAAGTGCTGGGACCCGGCTGGACAAAGTCCCCGTCTGGCTCGTCAATCAGATTGTCCTGGAACTCACTCAAGAGGATGAAGCGCTGGGCATTGAAGCCGATCGTCACGTTCAGGAGCTCCCTCCCGTACTTTTCCATGTTGGCAATCGTGACGCCGGGGACCTGGAGCATCTCCTCGGGCGTCTCCGGCATCTTAATGGACATGGCTCTCTGGGTCTGCGTTGGGACGGAGTCAAAGGAGCAATTGGATGAGCCAAAGGTTAAGGACAAAATTAAATATTCACAATTGATAGTTGGCTTACATTGATGCTCATGACAGCGTTGACGTTAACCTTGTTGATCTCTGCGAGGTGCTTGACCTCGTTGAGGATATGCTCGAAGCACTGCTTCTGGAGGTTAGCGAGCTTGGACTCGAAGGTCACGTTGACGGGGGCCGCATTGACGGCTTCCTCTACTGCCGCCGTGGAGGCCTTCTTGTCAATGAGCGGGAACGTAATGCTGGTCATTTTGCCGGAGAGGAGAGACTCGGCCTTGGGCCCAGTACGGATGTAGGCTATCGCTATCTGGTCCCGTGTCACCACCAACTCCTCCTGTAACCCCACAATTAATCAATACAAGTCATCACTTGAGAATAGACTCAAGACTTGCTCGTACAGTCAAATACTCGTCAATCACAAGTTTCCGCATGAGGCGCTCAATTTCTCCCCGGGGCCAGCTGGCACCTTTCCCATGAAGCGGGAGTCGCTGGTGACCTGGAATGGACGGAAATCATAGAAATGTCACTAACTAAGGTACAATGAAATCAGCTCTGACTGACTGACCTGCATCCATGATCTTCTTGTTCTCGCTCCCCTTGAAGATGTCCACAAAGTGGAGGAGCGTGTAGCTGGTCCATACGCCGGCCCTTCGGTGCTGGGAAGCCTCGGGCAGAGCCGCTCCGCAAATTTGTCGGACAGCCTCAAGAATCAGGCGGCAGTTCTCAGTCACGTCAACCTCCTTGTAGCATTCCTGAGGGACATGAAATGAAATAGAGGGCAAGGCCAAATACTCTAACGTGAGAATGAAAGGCAGAAGGAACTCACGACTCTTGCGCAGTTGTCACATGATGTGATCCGGTTCTTCTTACAGTAGGACCCGTCAAAGACTTCTCCGAAATACTCGAGCTGCTGGACACGGCGACAGTCTGTCTTGTTCTCACAGTAGGCCACGATCCGGTACAAGTTGTCAATGTGGACCTTCCGGGCAGCAAAGTTGGACTTGTCCACTGTATCGAGTGAACACAAAGAGTCGAGTGAAGAGAGCATACGTGAGATACGTATACGTATTTTATGAGTCCCTTACTCTCAATGAGCCGACGGTTCCGGACGACGTCTTGATAGGAGTAGAAGAGAATGCAGATTGCGACGTCCCCATCTCGCCCCGCCCTTCCGGACTCCTGATAGTAGCCTTCCACGCTCTTTGGGAGTGAGTAGTGTACCACGAACCGGACGTCTGGCTTGTCAATGCCCATCCCAAAGGCGATCGTGGCGCAGACGATCTTGACCCGATCACTGATCCAGTCCTTCTGCACCTCGCTCCGCTTGGTGTCATTCAGGCCCGCATGGTAGCTCACGGCCTGTCATCAAGAGGATCCATGTCAGAAGGTCAGGAGGGATCAGGAGCAGAAAGTACTTACGGAGAACCGCTCGGCCTGGAGCTGCTGGGCCGTTGAGTCACAGTCGTTCCGGGAGAGACAGTAGACGATCCCGGACTTCCCTCGGAACTGGGCCGACTTCAGGAGCTCAACGAGGTCAAGAAAGGAGTTGGACTTCCCGCGCTTGGGCCTCACTTCGTACTTGAGGTTGGGCCGATTGAAGGAACAGAGGAACCACTTTGGGTGCGGCATCCCGAGTTGGTGAAGAATATCGATCCGGACTCGGGGCGTGGCAGTGGCCGTCAGGGCCATTGTGGGCACGTTCGGGTACTTGTGCCGGAGGGTGGAGAGCTTGGTGTAGTCGGGCCGGAAGTCGTGACCCCAGTGACTGCAAGGAGTATATAATATATGAGTGCGGTCAGACTCCTCACAGTAGCTTCATAGAAGTCTACCAGTCTAACCTGACACAGTGAGCCTCGTCAATCACGAACCGGGCAATGAGGCCCTTGGAGTAGAGCCTGTCCAAGAGGTTCCGGACACGGTCCGAGGCCGACAGCTTCTCCGGCGTGATGTAGAGGAGCTTCAGGGCTGGAAAACACAAGAAAGGTCAAGGTGAGGTCAGGTGTAGAAGTTGAAAGTGAAAAGAACTTACTTGGTCGCGGGCCGTCGAGCTGACTATAAACCATGGCCTGCTCATGGGCATTATCTTGTCCCGACAAGTGTCCTGCCGGGATCTGAAATTAAGCACATATACTTTGAACGTATGGATACGGACTGGTCAATATGGTCAAGGATTCAGGCTTGCTTTTGACTTACATCGAGTGAGAGGAGCTTCTGTACTTGGTCCAGAATGAGGGCCTTGAGGGGTGAGATGACGATTGTGACGCCGGGACAGAGGAGGGCCGTGAGCTGATAACAGAGTGACTTTCCTCCTCCTGTCGGCATCAGAATGAAGCAGTCGTGGTTGAGGAGGGCAGCATTGACCGCAGGCAGCTGCGTGGGTCGGAACTTACGGAGCCCGAACTTATCTTGGAAGACCTGTCAATAAATAGAAAGGGATAGTAACCATGGTAGGTAGATGTGACCAACCTGGCTGATGGCCGTAGTCTCCACCCACCTTCATCATCTGCTTAGAATGCCCATAGTTGTGTCCAGAAAATTCCTTTGTGATCCCATCATTGATGACGTTGCCCCGAAATACACCAACTCCCAGATGACTCGGATCTATCCCGCCCTTTGCGTTGACATGAATGGCGGAGAGGGTGGACGTGGTTGCCGTTGACTTTGGACTAGACCCATTCTTGGTCTTGTATATCTTGTCAGTGTAGTTAATGGACTTATTAAGATTGTGGCCGTAGGACGAGGCTCCGGCTCTGTAGCTGAGATCGGAGGCGGCCGTGTCCGTGTCCATTGACTCATACTCCACATCATCATCCTCGTCTTCGTCGTCGTCGTCAAAGTCAGGGATGGCAATGCTGAATCGACTCTTGAGGACGGAGCCCGGGGTCCGACTCACGGGTACAGGTCGTGGCTGCGGCGTTTCCCCAAAGTCCAAACTTGCGTCCGATGAGAGGTTGACCGTAAGATTGGAGACAAGGTTCCGCTTGGCGCGTAATAGAGAGGAAGAGGCCGCGCTGGAACTGTCAGATCGCCTGAAAATGGGCCTTGGACTCGGCGGAGAGGCAAGGAGGGAAGGGGAGGCGTTAGGAGAGGAGTCAGGAACAGCGGCCGAACCTGCCATGTCCCAAAGCTCAATTAGTGTCACTAGACTGGAGGAGGACAGGCGGAGGTTGGAAGCTAAGTCACTTAAAGATTTACAGTCATTAAACATACGGACAGTGGAGGAAATTAGGCCAGGAGACAAGCTAAGGATTGAGTCCTGCAAACAGAAATTGCGAATTACTAATCGGTATACAGTATACAGGCCATAATGGGCAACTCCAATTATGATTCTTACGCCTGCATGGAGCTTGTTATTAATGTCAGTGACCCATGCGTCGTTCTCCTTGTCCTCTGGCTCAGTCTCATTCTGCGACGCGCCCAGTCCGGAGGTCCTTGAGGACTGACCCAGTGACTCACTCCGGCGTAGCTCCGAGCTCTCGACCTCGTCCGCTAGCTTGAGGTACTCCTCATTGAATTCCTCGTCTTGGGGGAAGGGGTCGTCGAGGTCAGAGTTGTACACGATGTCACTGGAGCCCCCAGATACGGCTGCAGGGGAACCTAGCGTCCCGTTCACTATATCTCCTTCCAGGTCAAGGACCACCACGTCGTCATCCTCTTCTTCCTCTCGTATTTCTACAAATATGTAGAAAACGCATAAGAAGTCAATTACGGATCACGGATAAGTGTAACAAACGTAGCATCAGACTACTTCATACATCATACATAAACCGAAGGGTGCATAACTCCCAAACTCATACAGGTGACGGTCACTTGTCAAGTTGCACTAAAGATACACTACTTTATTAACTGGCTATGCTATGCTATTAAAACACGAACTCACTTCACTAATACATCATTGATCATTGATCATGCTTACCGGATGTCATGTTGATTTGGGGACAAAGAGAGGAGACGGAGAGAGGTGACGGTTTGGTCGAGCGGTATCCTCCACTGCTGAATCTTCACGTTCAACTAATTCCAACTCAACTAACTAGCATTATAGTTAATATTTAAATAGTCCGGTTTTCGGAAAGACAAAGATGAAGAACTGTAGTTTGATTTTTGATTTTTAAGTAAAACGTAATCATGGGTGGGATTGATGAAGGAGGCGAACCTTGGCGCCCAGTTTGTCCGAGCCAATCAGAATGTTGGAATGGTCGGGCGGGACTATTTATATCAAACCTCTCGTTCCAGTCAAACTTAGTACAAGCCTACCTATAACATACCAAACATGCACTCGTACATAAATGTAACAAAGATTCATTCTTAGGACGATTCCTAACTGGAATTAACTGAAAAGCAAAAATAATGCTAGTATATTATGCGCTACAAAGGAATTGTAGCTCTTGTGGTTTACCTAGAAGGGCAGGAGGCGGAGCGTTGGGGTTGGAAGGTCAGGAGTTTTAACTTGTACGGGTGCTACTGTTTAGTCTCGCCTCCTTGCTCTGCCTGCCTGTTGTGGCCGCCTCTGATTTTATTATAATTAGCAAAAGTAAAGGAAGCCTAGGCCCGTGACCTTTTTACCCGCTTTCTCTGAATTTGTCCATCCCAGCTGAAGCACGGCAACTGTTCCAGGATCATAAGAGCGGAACTGACACCTGACACTCTTCATGTGCAAGGTTAATTTCTATTATATTTTGGATTTTCTATTTGAATTTGGACCATTTTACAGCGTCCGTTGTAATGAAGTTGTAATGATCAATGATCCTTTAAATTCCTTTCAATGCAGTACTTATGTAATATTACGGAATATGTATGTACGTAAGATCCAGGCCTACAAATAGTTATAAGTTATGAACTGCACTTAATAAAAACTAGCTGAGAGTGTCCACGAAGGTACAATGTAGAATGTAGGTAGCTACACTACTACTTGCATGACTTGCACCGGTAGGAGACGATTGATTGCGTGAACACTATGCACACAGGAACAGAGTGAATTTGATATTTTATCAAAAGGTATGGGTTGTAAAATCTAAACTAACCGCCGCGATCCCGAGAGTTCTTGTTTTTAGGTATACTTATTGTACAGTAATATTAATCGTTGTATTAGGATTAGGCAATACTTTGGATTCAGAAGTCAGAATTCCTTCTATCTGTCATTTCCATTCCAGGGTTACCAAGTACAAGTACTGGTGACTGCTCTACACATACTATTGAATTGGAGTAAAGGAATCATTGCCAACTGAGAGCAAGAATGAGCTCCCATGAATTTGTCAGGCGTGACCCTGATGGCCGGGATCCGAAGAAGCGGAAGTTGGACAAGGCTCCAGCCCCACAACTAACTGGCTTCCTTGCCCTTCCCGACGAAATCCTCCTTCAAATATTCAGCTTACTCTCCACCACTGACATTCTCACCATGAGCAAGTAAGCCTGACCATCCTCATATGTAGAGCTCCGCAGGATCCGGCTCCGGAGCCGGCTCCGGCTCCGGCTCCGCAAAAACTCGGAGCCGACTGTTCGGCTCCGGCTCCGAGGTGTCGGCTCCGGCTCCGGCTCCGAGGTGTCGGCTCCGGCTCCGGCTCCGCAAAAACTCGGAGCCGACTGTTCGGCTCCGGCTCCGGCTCCGGCTCCAGTAGGGTTGGAGCCGGCTCCTTATAGCTTTAGGAATTTCATATAATTCCT
>JAQFZY010000713.1:0-22534 GCA_034696285.1 Hypogastrura burkilli | reverse complement strand
GAGCCAACCGCGCTAAGCGGCGGAGCCGCGTGCGCAAGTATAAGACACGAGCCGAAGGCGAGGTCGTTACTTGTACACTATGTAGGTACACACGGGGGAATCAACTAAAACTTATATTAACCGTGCTCAAAATAAAATAAATAAAAAAGGGACGTGCGAAATCAGAGCCAGAATATGTGAAAATAAGAAAGAAGTTTGTGTGAAGAGAGGAGAAAGGGCAGGACTCACCACGTAGCCACACGAGCTCTCTTCTGAATTTTTTTTCCAAAAAATCCTGTGAAAATCCCTTGAAAATTGACCGACAAAATCGGAAAAACCAATTTGCACTTAATTTATCCAAAAAGTGGAGACTTCCCGCGTTCTTGTCTAAATAACTGGGATAAAAAACATCTGGCGTAGAGAGTCAGTCAAAGTTTTTACATAGGCCTTCAATGTACTTTAGTGTGTACGATGCATTATGCAGTAAACGAAGGCAAGTGTCGCTCTCTGTTTGCCAGAATAAATAACCCATAAAAAGTAGAGATTTAGTTCAACAAAATGCGACAAGATCTTGCCCACTTCACATCAAAGCCAAATCTTGGACGTACCTAATGAATATCTACGATTGACAGCTGGGAAGGATCTTGTCGAATTTTTTTAAAGGTGACTCTGTTATTTACGCGTTATAAATTCTGGTAAGCAGGTTACATGCAACAGACGATAGTGGCTTCAGTAGTAAAAAAAAAAAAAGAGTGGACAAGGTCTTATCGAATTGTTTTAGTGGATTCTCTGCTTCTTTACGCGTTATTAATTCTGGTAAGCCAGACACTTTTTGGAGAAGAATGCGAGAAGTAGGCCTCCTTTGGCTAAGTTAGGTGCAAATTGCAAAGTGCTTTTCACGATTTGTTTTTCAATTTTTAACGGATTTGGAACCTGTTTTTTGCAAAAAAATTCAGAAAAGCTTTTGTTCCAACGTGGTGAGTCTCCCGGCTTTTCTCCTCTCTTCTCACAAACTTCTCTCTTATTTTCACATATTCAGGCCCTGATTTCTTACGTGCCTTTTATTTTATTTTAATTAATGGTTAATTGTAGCTTCAGGCGGTTCACCAATGCATGTTGCTTGTACTGCGTATGTACAGGATATGTACGTACTTTGTACTACGTAAAGATCAGGCTTAGTTTTAGTTTTTACTTCTGTAGTTTGCACTATACATACAATACGTTTCAGGGTTAGGTGTTAATTACACTTGATACAATTGTAGCTTGTAGCTGTTTGTGTACTACTATGTATTGATATGAACTCCCACGTTTCGTATATACAAAAAAAAATGTTCCTAGTAAAAAATCGCGGAGTATGCCTGAGTGTGCTCTAAAAAGGACGAAACAAGTTAAGCTTATATTAAACCGTAAATATTTTGTGATTAGTCAAGGTTCATAAAGCTCCCCTGGTAAGTCCTGATTTATGATTCGGTTTTTCTGAATACTCATGATCGTATTTGCACTTTAATTGGACATATTTAATTTAAGCCGTTTCCTTACTAAGTGACTACAATCTTGTTTTTATTGAGCTAAAGCCGGGTAAGAACAGGGAGCCTCTTCGAATTCGAATTATTGACCATTGACCACATAAAAATAGCTATCCCAAGGGACCTTCGTGAACTTTGACTAATCACAAAATAGTTATGGTTTAATATAAGCTTAACTTGTTTCGTCCTTTTTAGAGCACACTCAGGCATACTCAGCGACTTTTTACTAGGAGCATTTTTTTCCCCGAGTTTTTAAGGGTTACAACTGATGCCATAGGTCATGTTTCAAACCGCAACCATCATCGCAGTTGAACATATTTTATTAGTAGAAACATTAACGTTGTCATGGGTGATGTACATTAGACTATACTAATACAGGTAGTATGGGCATTAGAGTTCCCTATTTAAACGTGTGTCAGGAAATTGAGATCAAATCGGTCACTAAAATGTAAGATATCTCAGGACCCCGTTGAGCTAACGAAGTCAAATTAAGTTTGTTTGAAAGCCAGTTGTATGGCCTACGGCCTACAATAATTTCGATTGGTGGGATACCTAAGTACATTGGAAGTGGGTTAAATGGACAAGTCGATGTAGTTTTTTAGGGTTTTTGGGTCGAAGGAAATGAGAAATTCAAAGTTTGAGTTAAAGTGCATCAATGGGTTCGAATTAACCCACTATTATACGTCTTTAATTCTTTGCGTACGTTGAGCCGTTTGGTCGCAGTCTTTGTCAGACAATTTTGGAGGGGAGGGGGGAATATCCTTCGTAACGAACATTTTCCACTTTTACTTGTTTATTTACATGGAAAATGTTGTTGTCATGGGGATTTCACTCAGGCAAAATGATCACTTTAGCGAAGATTCCTTAATGACTGTTATAGAAAATTATATCTGCCATTTAAACTATCACCAAGTAATTCGGAATCTCTCACCAATTTAAACAGATTTCCTCACAAATTACCTCAATTTACTCACAAATCTTTTCAAACTTAGTATAAGCAAAATATAATTTATTTTAGAATAATTAACGGAATTAAAACGCTAGAATTCGAAATATTTCATTACTCTGGCGAGGAAATCTGATTGAATTGGTGAGAGATTTCGAATTACTTGATGATGATTAAAATATTCCTCGAAAATTGTATTCAGGTCTTAGTTGCTTGTATGTAATAATAAACCGTTATAACGGGCATAGCCAAATAGCGGAGTGTAGTGTGTCAGTAGAATCATGGTGAAAACTGTTTCTAAACCTAAAACTTTGTTTGTGGTTTCAAGAAGCCAGGTACTATCATAATCCATCATCAACTTAGGTACCTATTGGCAAGAGACACATTCTTATCTTCTTGGGTCGTCGCAAACCGTACTAATTATTTAGGTCTGAACTTTCGCTACATTTCCCTTAAAGACGGAGTTGTTCATATCTTATTCATTTAACAAACTTTCATAGTTTTATTTCTATTTTCAATTGTCGCTTCTTCGTATGTGATTTCTTGCAACGTACCCCTACAATACTACTAAAATATTGATAATAATCAGTATATCTACTGTTCCCGGCCATATGTGATATCTGATATTGAAGACCAGTCTATGTAAAATGCTTTTGTATTGTGAATTTGAGCCAAATTTAATTATTTCTCTTGTCCAAGTGCCACGCAATTCTGTAATTTATTATTCACAATAATAGAAAAAGATAGGTATGCCATAATTGAAATGTCAAAGTCGACTGATGCCGTCGAATCCCTATCGATTATGAATATGACTGCGATTCTATTGGAAACGTACAAGATCAAATAGAACGTTTTACAAGAAGGTTGTAGTTTTTAATTAAATTTTTGTCTAGTGCATGAAAATGAAATATACTTTTTTTCGACGTTAGGCTGCAGGATCAATATTGTTAATGGATCTAACAGTGTTGTATATTAAATACGGAAGGATCTCGAAGTTTATGGACATTCACATCCTTAGGCTGCTGCCGTAAGGATACCTTTCGCGCTGGTAAAATTACATGCGGAATCTTGTGAATTGAAGAAAAAGGTATCAACTTGGTAAATATGATCTCTAGAGGAGCCAAAACAGTCGTAAGTCAGTTCCTTGGCTGGGGCTGCAATATCTTCTGCGTTTTCCCCTACGTTTGGGACGAGCGGAGGTTTCGGCTCCGTCATGCTCCCAAGGATCATATTTTCCTCTACAACTGTCACCGCTACATCCAGTGGTTCATGACAAGCTGGTGCTACGGGAGGTTCCTCCAGTCCCTCACCTGGGATCACATGACCAATCGGATCCGGGCAATACAAGGGGTCTGGGTCTTTGCCTACACGCTCGACAGCTTGTGCTACGTTCAATTCGAATTGAAAAGAAATGAGTTGCTTACTTTTGCTAATGCTCTCTTCGCCTATATTGAGGATGAGAAACATGAAAGTAAGCTTTGAAAATAATATTTAGGGGACGTACTTTAAGTATGTCACACACGTATGGGGGGAGGGGACATAGATTTATTGGCGTGACCACTTCGCGACAAAACTTGCGTGCGCTTCTTTCTTAATTTAACATTTTATTGCCTTTTATTGGACTTTAGTTCAACATTAAGACAATAGTTGAGAGCTATACTTTCAATACGACCCTCAAAAACTGAATTTATGTGTAAAATACCACTAAGTGTAACTCTGTGCCAGTATTTGTTCGAATTGTGGTGTCAAGATGTGTCGCAATTTTACTTATGGCGTGACAGTGGTGGGGAGGAATCGAAACTTAGCGTGACATACGCGTGACATAAGGACGGGGTCCGAAAAATAGGGTATTACTTTAAGTAGTTACTTTCCCTTATTCTATTCAGCTGGGCAGTAAAGCGGAGTTTAGGTAGGACCCATATGAAACTCCCATCCATTATTCTAATAAATTGCGTTTAGGGTACGGTTATGGTAGTACCATCTCTATATTTTCTAAAATCTAAAGTATTGAACCAGTGAACCCTTTTTGAGAAATACTTCTAGAGATTTAATGTGTAGATCAGCGAGAAAGTTTCATAATTTAATTCAATTTGCAAGCTTATTAAAATTGCCTTTTTTTCTAAATTTTAGGTTTCTCGTTACCTTTTTTTATACTACAATCTAGTATGAGTTACATGTAATACTTAATACAGACATATATTTATTTAAAAAAAAATACTCTGAACAGTATGTATATATTTAGTTGGTACATACTTCTTTTTGACTAGATGAATACAAAACAACTGGGAGGGACACAGTCTCAATTTACATGGTTCTCAGTGGAATTCTGCTCGTGGGAAACCCTATGGGTAATTGACCATCTTAAAATCCACATTAGCATTCTTAAGCTTACAATTATCCTAATTTACAGTTTTTGGATATTATAAAAAGGAACAATATTTTTGCACCAGAAAAAATATTACACATTTAAGAAACAGCTTCATGTCAAAAAATGTTACTCTTTCAGGAAAAAGTATTACTCGCTCAGGCAAAAATATGACTGGTTGAGGAAAAAAATATTACTGTTTCCGAAAAAATATTTCTCGGTATTAGTTAATGCGTTTGAAACTTCCTCTTGGCTTATTGTTTCGATTTCTTTGTTAAGTTTCTATATTCAAGTTAGGTTAGGTTAGCTTACAACGTATCAAAAGTAAGAATTGCATACGACCTAACCGAACTAAATGTTGTTTAATCTAACCTAACGTTCAAAGTATTTCCTCAACCTCAACGCAAGCTCAACTCCATTGCTAACGCAATCTCAACTCCATTTTGTGTCGATTTTTTAAAAATACTTTGAACGTTAGGTTAGATTAAACATTTAGTTAGGTTAGGATATTTGCAGGCACGATTTTTAAATTCTCAGGCGTGTTTATTATTCTTCCTGAGATCGTCACATTTTTTCCTAAATCGGTAATTTTTTTTTAATAAAAACGTCACATTTCTTCCTGAGCGAAAAATACAAGCCTTATAAAAATACGCGTGCAACTTCTATAAAAAGAAAAACAGCTAATTTTACGTTCAACTACGCTATGGAATGTAATTTGTCCTTTTATAAGAAAGGCAAAGAAGAATATTTTGTAACCCGTCACCTGATTGAACTCGAAACCGTTCCATAGAGTGTTTAAAATGTGTGCACGAAGAGCAATACATTTTTTTTAACCAGTTCCCTGATTGAACACAAAATCGTTCACTACGGCGTTTATAACTTGTGCTCGAAGTGCAATAATTTTTTTTAACAGTTGCCTGACTGAACTCAAAATCGTTCAGTACGGCGTTTATAACGTGTGCGCGACGAGCAGGAAAGTTTTGAAACTCGTTATCTCGTTATCTGATTGAACACAAAACAAAAAGACGTTCACTACGGTGTTCGCAACATGTGCACGAAGCGCAAGGAAATTTCGAAACCAGTTACCTGATTGTACACGAAATCGCTCAATATGGCGTTTATAATGTGTGCGCGAAGCGCAGGAAAATGGCACATGGCCCCTTTGGCCCTTATGCAGATCCGCCCTTGGATTTGTGTTTTCTAGACATGCTCACATCTTGAAATGTTGAATATTAAACGACAGTCTGGAAATTATGAATATTTTAATTTTAATTACAAAAATATTGCATCGCGAATGCTGATACCATTGAGCTATTTGATTTGGGCTACCATTTAACTATCACCAATGAATACGAAATCTTTCACATATTAAAGCATATTTCCTCACCAATTACGGCGAATTACTCACCAATCATTTGAAACGTATTTTGAGGAAAATATTCTTAAACTTGGTGAACTAATTTGCTTACTTACTAAAACTTGGTGAACTAACTAATTATTGGTGAAGTATTTCGAATTATTTGGTGATCGTTTAAATATCCGTCATGTATTTGTAGCGTAAGTATTGTAATAAATTTAATTTTGTCAACAGCTCACGCCGCGATGATGTTCGAGTCACCGTAAGATTTGTTTCCCTTTATTAATTTATATGTCCATAAATTCGGTTGTATTGGTTTGCACAGGAACATTGTACTGAGCTTAACTGTACCACTATTGGTTGCAAATATGCACATAGGTGTACGCCACATTTCGTTAGCGCCCTAGCCTTTCAGTGCGATAGGCCAGACGAAGACGTTGAGACTATTTGGAGGAAGCTGCCGTTCTTCCTCTTTGAAACGTATATTGTTGGCGTCTGCTTGTGGGTCTGGTTCTTCAGTTGGGCTCTCATTTATCTTGGACTTGCCTGGATCATCAAAGAAACCAAAATCCTCAAGTAAATTGTTTTTTTTTTTCTACAGCTAAATAATACAAACCTTAATTTATCTACAATTTTCATGTCCATTGATTTGCAGGAAGAATGCTCGGGAGGCCGCCGGTGAGCTAAGAGCCAGCCAATACCATGCCGTCTACGAGAAGTACCGCGAGCTCCAGATCACGATCCTATCCCTCAACGAGGGTTGCAAGACGTATTTGGAATGGTTTCCCACGATCCTCCTCACGGAGACGGCGATCATGATGTATGGGACGCTGAGGTTCTACTACCTCGACATCCATTCCTTCCTCATGTTCCCAGCCTGCGCAGTAAGATGCATTATTGAGTCCATGACGCTCCTCTCCCTGGCCGGGCACGTCAACCAAGGGAGCTATGTCCTGCTCGAAGATTGGAATCACCAGAAGCTCCGCCCTCCTGGGCCTCAGAATGGGGAAAAGGTGGACAGAAGGAACAAATGGTTGAGCTCATTTCGGGACTCTTGTCCATATCTCAAGTGTACTGCCGGGTCCCTCTACACTTTTGAAAACTCAATTGTTCTGGTCACGATCAGCAATTGTATTCAACTTACAGTCAATCTCCTCCTGCTGATGCCTTAGAGCCTTACGCCTGCGTAGTCATTTATTAATAGTAATGAGCCTTGTTCGGGAACCGGATGCCATATATTGTAGTTAAGCCACACAAGCCCGCGCTAACGAAAAAGGGATAAATACGTCTTTTAATTATTCCTAGGGTACATGTGTCACCTTCATAAGCAGCTCCACTGACAGAAACGCACCCAAGAAAGAGTTAGAAGACGTATCTATTCGGTCCGCATCAGCGCGCGCTTGTTTGGCAAATCAAAGTAAACGCAATAATTAATGGAACATTATACTATTAGTGAGCCACTACGCTATAGAGCAGAGCAGACAGTAGCTGGCAATTATTTGGACGAGTTAAAAAGTACAAGGACAACCAAGGTTCAATACGTACCATCAGCAGCGAACTTCCCTAATCGAGGGTTACGGCGGTGACCTTTTTTCTGACCTACTACTTACGTAGTAGCCACTAGAGGTTAACAACTGTCAAACTCAAGTAATGTGTCTATGGAAAGCTAATGTCACACAGAATACGGCCAGTGACTTTTGTTTTGAGCTATGATCTCCCAGCTAGAGGTTAGTTAAGGTGAACCATGAGTAACGTTTCTATGGACAGCTTGAGACACACAAAATGCTGAAGTAAAGTTGGTTCTAACCTATCACATCCGTAGTGGTCGGTAGGGGTCAACAAAGGTCAAACTTGAAAAAAGTTTGAATCTGGCGTTTAAGTCACGCAGATTAAATTCATTCACCAAGGTCAATAGAATTCAAGATCAATGTGAACGTATGCTCAGCTTCAGATGGTTTATTACGTTTTATTACAGTATTATAAACTATTTAAATATTTGTATGATATACTCTCTATCTATTTTACTCATAACTAAATACTAAATCGTTGACGAGCATCGATAAGATTTAAAAAGCAGGTTTCCAGATACCCAACAGAGCCACCTTTCGTCGCAACTGAAATTTCCCTAACCAGGAGCCCAGAATGATTTCTAGCAGGAGTGCCGGAACCGACAGACATAGCAAGGAGACCCACATAATATAAATCGTCCACATCTTCCCGTCCCGCATCTCAAAGGCCTTTGAGTGATTCTCCTTAGCCCGAATCCTCTCCAGCTTTAGTTCCTTATCATACGAAACGACGTAGTCCGTGAACTCATATATCCAGGCCAGAATCCCTGATTCCCTATATCGTTCCGCGGCCTGGGCCAGCCCCGGCCCGGCATGACCTCTAAACTTGTACGTATAGTCCTTCGGGAACGTTGTATCTCTGGCCGTATAGCACTTGACCCCGTCCGGAATCCCATAGAAAATGTCCATCGAACTGTGGGAAACTCCGGGGAAGGTGACATTACAGTAGCCCAAGAATATGGACACGTACTCCAGCTGGAGGTAGGAAATGGGCGTATTGGGCGGTAGGTGCTCACTCTGGAACAGGAGCTGCCACACGACTTGATTATTACGCCTCGAACTGTACACAATTCGGTAGCCATGCTCAACCAGTGCCTTCAAGTTCTGAAAGATGAAAACAGGGGGCGGCACGATCATGTGGCTCGAAATGACCCCCTCGTAGGCATTGCTCAGCACGAGGGATATCATCATAAAGAGAACGGCCCCGCGCCCGGCCTTCAGTGAAGAACTGATCTGCCGGAATAGGACGATCCCAACTATGTCGAGCCATTGTCCAGGGAATAGGAGGGTGAGCCCTATGAGGCTCACTGCGACCAGAGCCCAGGTCGGCAGGTCAAAGGGGAAGGACCAAAAGAGAAAATCAAAGAGTTCCCGCTTCTCACCCTTGGTACAGTAATTAAATTTGGTCCGGATACTTGTTCGGTAGAACTGGCTAAAGGTGAATGGCTGATCAGGCGGTTGCCAGACGTCTTCGTCCATTGTTGCGATGCCCATTCCTAGATACAGGGTCCCGTCTGATGTGAGCAGCCTTATGCTCATATTCAACTTTGCCGCCATGTTCTCCATGGCGATATGGGAGGCGAAGCAACCTATTCTCCTAAAATCAGTCTTGGGACGTTTTGCATAAAGAAAGCTGCACTGTTCTGCTTTAATACTCGTAGAATATAATTTGAATTCAGTATGCACAAGAATCGAAGAGCCAAAAACTTGTTTTCGAATGGATGTGGACACGTAGTCCATTGCAGCTATGCTAATAATGGCCTTATTAAAGGGGAAAGGCACGAGTCGGTTGCGTAGAAGGGAGAATAGTGCGAAAAATTCGGTGCCTTCCATTTTCTTTCAGAATAAATGTGATTATTACTGCCCAAAAAATATAGACTTTTTCTTCAAACCAAAATATGCAAATTATATAATGTGTGGGTTCACGTTTTTCAGTCAGCTTGTACGGTGATCATACCTGATTCATATTCTATACCCGACCTGAGTATATAATAGTAAGTTATCCGAACTTATGATCCGTGGGAGTGGTCGGAAACTAGACAAACCGAATTAGGCTCTTTCGGTATCAGTGGACCCGTCCAAACCCAACCAGCCAGCTATTGTCTCAAAGTACGGAAATTATATGCCGCCGGCACCATTGGGCTAAATCGAGCCCGAGCCGACCTTTATTGTTTGAAGAAAATCCAAATTGGCGCCACCGACAGCATTGGACTCGTACCACGGTTTATAGAAATCTTATGGTTATTCCTCTTCCCAAAGAGCTTATCCCCTAAACCCCAACAGAGAAAAGACCTGGAGTGCAGATGGCGTTTTACTAGATTCATTGAGCTTTTACATGAGTATATTGGATGTTGGTCTCAACCACACTCTAACATATGGGAAACTTAACTTTTAATTGTTCAATTCTGTATTTAATCACACAATCTTTCAGGTGATTCGATGTATTACAATGATTCCCCTAATGCTCAACTAAGTGCACGATGAAAAGACATGATACCACCTACGCCCTGATTATAATACCGGTTGTTACACTAGTATTAGGTAGATGTTTCCTCCTTAATATGGGTAATGTTTGAATTTTTTATTTATTTTTTTTAATTGTTTTCTGATATACTGTATATGACTTTAGAACCAGTAAGTAGCATTAATACCATTCCTTGACTAATTAGTTTTATCTAGCTTCCGTTGATTTTTCGTAGCGACACGACTTGATAGGATTTCTTTGTTGTGTTTAACTTAGAAGGAAGAACATTCGGAGACAAAATAATATTGTGTATTACTAGTAATAACACCATAAATCTTATTCCTCCATTCCTGTACCTTGGAAAAAATGTCCTGGTCAGAGTTGGACGAAATTATCAATCCACCCGACTCGAAATAGACGCATTTTGAGCACATTTCTTACAAAAAAGTATTTCCAATCAATCAATTATTTCTGAAAAATACAAAATTCAAAATACTTGAGCGTCGAAAATACAAAATAAAATACATTATAATACACATAAAAATGTATTTGAAATACGGTATTTTGAAATTACATGTATTTTGCGCAACTATGCACTTTTGGCTATGTTAGATGTTTATTACTTGATGTATTAACTAACACAACATTGGACACGGCCCCGGCCACATCAAGCTTTTCTATTTAGGAGCTAGATTATTTGATATACACTATTAGTTCCTGTATCCCAAAGAAAAATAATGCATAGGTTTTGTTTGTGAATTCTATTTTTAAAAAATTGGTTTAATATGTAGATTCCTGCAGAATTTACTTAACTATAATGCGTCTAATTTGGCTTACCTGTTACTATTCATTTGGTTGATTCTCTGGCATGAGGTCGCACGATAGTAATTAACAAAGTAACAACATTTAACTTGAAACTTAGAGCATGTGTTGTGTGAGTTATTTTGATTTCAGAATAGTATTTTGTTTAGTCCATTACATGTCATATTTTTTACAGTATGACTTTATGCAGCAAATACCTACTAAAACATGTCCTCTCCTCCCAAGAGTGAAAGGCATATGCACTGGGCCCAATACCATACAGGAGTCGTAATTATTTCACCCTCTAAAAAGTCAATGAATCTAGTACAGCGCTCGCAGCGGGAGCAACTTTGTCTCTGTTGTGAAAGTGGGGATACATCTCCCTATGCATTCATATGGGAAGACGAATAACAATACCTTCAACTAACCGTGCTCTTACTAACCTTATTCGAGCTCTATTGTCTCCAAAAATTGAAATTAGGTTTTGACACGCTCGACCGTGATTGGCTGGGCTAGCATCCTAGCACATGCACCTACCTCCATGCGGCCGACCCCTCACATACACACGAGAATATATGCCTGGTGAGTGCGCATGCGCTTTTCTCCATGCCTGGCCCGTTGACACTGTCATTCGACTTTTGCAAATGTCAGCGAGTTCGGTATCGACCACGTGCAGTTACAAAATTTCAACATTTGTTAGGTGGGATTAATTTTCTCTAGAATTATAACATTTTTGGGTAGCACTCATCCAGTAGAAAAAGCTGTCTACAAATACGAAAAGTTACTATATTTGACCCCTAATAAGTCAAACGTCGAAGGTCATAAATTTGGGAACGGGACTCAAGTTTTGGACACAAATACAACTAACCATGCCCTTGCAGAATCCGCCATTAGAAGGAAAATAAAAATGTTAAATCCGCTCAGGGAATAAAAGTGCTAAAAGGTTGACCCTAAGGTTACCAAAGGTCAATGAAGCCCACCCTAATGACTAAGTTGAAAAATTGTATAAATTTAGACCTGACGGCTTAATGTATTTAGATTAGTCATTTTCACACTTTGTTTTATGCTAAAGTCTATATTTTTTGGGTAGCCTTCAAAACCGTACCTTATTCAACTGAAGATGCCACATGTTTGTGTAGGAGTAGTGGTCAGTAGCTGGGACTATGTCAACTACTGCCCTGCACTTTTTCTCCGCACGCATGTTCTCAATCAGAATCTGTACATGATTTAAACCGAGCTTACGCCGTCCTATGACTCCACTCAAACGTGTCTTGACACAGAGCTGTAGTTGCACTACGATTGTGACTGAGCAGGATTCAGCATAGTAAGTTGAATTGAGAAGTCCGCCTCTGTCCCGCAGAGTCCCATTCTCGTAGGCTGGAAGGCTGAGCCGGGTAAGGGTCCATAGCTGCGGGCCTTGGTTGAGGACAAGGATCCGATTCATTACGTCAAGCGTTTGAATGCTAGTTCCAGAGTCGGAGTCAATGAGGTGAAATAAGCAATTCTGATAATCGGAGATGTCAAATTTCAAGGAGAATGTAGGATTTCCTATTAAAAGGATTAAAATCAGGACGACCCACATTCTAAGGCGATGTTGATAACTGGGCGCTGACAATTTGAATGGCTCAGCCTCAGGTGTGTGCAGTATTTATACTTGAAAGTTGGAATGGATGATGGCTTGTGTATAATTACGACATAAGCTTTAAATGGTTCGTAATAATATGCAGGATGTTTTTTTTTTGTAAACTTTGCTTAAATATTCTGAAAAAACACTGACGAAATGTATGAAACTACATATGATGTTAAATTATGTAGAACAAAACGGGCCTACTTCTTTTTTTTTCATATTCCACTGGGCATAGTTATCGTTATCATTACATCAATGAGCAAGTAATAGCGGTATCTCCTTGATCCCTTATCCCATTCATTGAGAAACTACATATGAAGCCTTTGATCCATATTATGTATCTGCCGCAAAGTTTTCCAAGGCTCATTCTACTTTTCGAAGAGCCGCTTAGATTATAGTGACTTTAGTTCAGCACAATAAAAAAGTGATTTTAGCCATGAACGTTTAAACATGAAGAGAAGAGCAGCTGAACGTTTAGCAGAATAAGGCGGGTTTTTTTTCGCAGAAACATGACACGAAGTTACCGTTTTGCATAAAATTAGGTAGTGTTTACCTTTAAACTTTTTTTTGATAACATGTAAGTTTTTATGCCGAGCTATTATGAAGTCGAACACGAAGTGTCAGCTGACACAGAACACTTGATCGACTCTTAAAAAACAATTTGAAGCAGAAGGCCACAACTTACCAGATTCCAGCAGAATTACTCTGCTCCGAAAAAAATTACTCATTCTGTTGTCTTAGAAAATAGGTGTAAAAAGCCTTAAGATAAGCGGATCAACGGATAATGTAATTTTAAAGAATTTTAATTGTCATACATAAAAATGTCTGATTAGCTGTTTGACTTTAAATGTGATCGCCATTGGTCACAGAGGTTATAATTGATAATTTTCTTTATATAGCCATAAACTCAAGATTACCGGGACAATTTGTTGTTTATAAGGACCTGCTCCATGGATATTTTTTCTGTATGACATTATTCGCAGCTTTACACGGGATGTCAACGATACAGGCCCCAAGGACCTTGTATTCTGAATCTTAGATTGCTTATTTTGCATATTTTTGGGTGTTACTGCATTTGTGCACATTTTCAGCTTTCCTCGCATATTATGCATACAACTCTTCATTTAAAACGATTTAGGTATAAACTATACTAAAACTAGTAGCCCATGCACCAGAAATTCTGGTGAAATTACAATGAACCAGGTAACAACAAGTATTGTCAATCCGCGGATAAAGTGTGTGCATACGTGACTAAACTTGGTAGCGCCGATGTTTGCAATATGTAAATGATGTGGACCAAACATAGCTCATGGTACGGTTTTAAACTCAGTGGTCTTTATTTGGGTTTAGAACTGGGTTCCCGAGTCTAAAAAGGGCTACAGTTAAGCCCTTGGCTATTCGCTAACTGAGTCTGCCTCTGCTATTTAGTTCTAAACTCTAAGGCTTCCAAACTCAATGTGGCCAAGCTTCTGAACTTGGGCCGTTGAAGTCCGGAAACATGACGCTAAAAACCAAAGCTAGTCCCAAAAATCGTACCTAGCAACAAGTACTGACCATTCCCCTTCAAAAACAATAAGACCGTAGCCTTGCCTTCTACCCTTGAATTCGTCCTGTCCATCCCTTCCCCCGCTGGACTTTGGATTCCTGGTATTTGTTCTTTCCCAAAGTAAAGTGTCCCTATATACTTTATGTACTAGTGGAATTTGAAGTTCCCGTTCGTGGGCCTGGGACAAGCCAATTTAGGCCAAGCCTGTAGAGTCTCCTTTCCGTTGGTCCCTTTGGCCTTGTTGTCTCCAATTTCTGAGAAATTAGAGCCCTTCCTGGCTCTCCGTCCTCCAAAACTCAAGAAAAACGCCGAGGCATGCCTTAGTTAAATCTAAACTAATTTTTCCAGAATGAAGGTGGAAACCCGCCTTGTACAGTATATAAGTCATATATTTTCAATTAAAAAATTTGCTTTACTCCTTTTTTAGTTAGTATTATCAGTACAGTATCAGTATTGAAGTTTAACGAATTAGTTAGGTACCTTCCATATCGGCCATACCGCTTCCCATACCGGCCATACTCATACTGCCTCCATACCGGCCATACCTCCTCCCAGCATTACAAGCCATTCCCCCTCCAATCCCTCCGATACAAGCCATACCATCTCCCATACATACCACGGTATAGGAAGAACCTTTCTATACCGTTTACATACCAGTCATGTCACCTTCCCCTCCCATCCCAGGCATACCACCTCCCAGCAATATCACATATACCAACTCCCATCAACACCAGCCATACCGGAGAGAGCAAAATAGGCCCATATAAGGATCTGGTCGCCGTAAATGAGATTGCCTATAACAATTAACAATAGACTTTCCTCCCTTCCTCCATATAAGATACATACCAGCCATAACACCTCCCAGCAATACCAGCCTCACCACCTCACATCTCACATCCCACCCATACCATCTCCCATACCAGTCATATCACCTCCCAGCAATACCAGCCTCACCACCTCACATCTCACATCCCACCCATACCATCTCCCATACCAGTCATATCACCTCCCATCCCACCCATACCATCTCCCAAACCTGTCATACCGCCTTCCAATCCACCAATACCATCTCCCATACCAGTCAAACCACCTCCCATACCAGATATAAAACCTGCTGTATAAATTATATAATGTCATTTATAAACAAAAAGAACAAAGTACACTCAACCAATTGCTCTCCTCCATTCAAAGTCGCAGGTGTAAATGAGGGTCGGGTTTGGCCAAATGAGAATGCGGATTGTGGAGGTTCGGAAGGTAGAGCGTCGTTACTTTCACTTTCGTCCTCCGAAGATTCCGGTTGCCGGCTTAGATTTTTACTGTACTGTGCCATTTTATCCGTAGTTATTTTCTATCTGAACTTTTTGTTGTGTTTAGAAGTAGTGGGCTCGCTGCTTTCTAAATTAGAATTTGGGTCATTCACCTTCCGCTTTACATAGCCTCTAGACTTTTCCAACAAGTCTATTTTTAAAGTGAAAAGCACATTATAACTAAAATGTGTTATGCTTATGCTACAACATTTCATCACTAAGATTCTAAAGCCAAGTCTAAGGTAAACGAATTTCATTGCAAATTGAATTATTCTACAATAATTTGTGTTACATGGATCAATCTGTCTCTATCCGAATATTCTGATTCACTATACAGACATAATTACATTACATGACAATTAAAGTAATTGCCATATAGGAATTTATAGAAACAATGTATACACTTACCGCACAATCTTATGCTCTCCACTGGACATTGATACCAGTCATCTCCAGGGCTTGAGTTTGGATTGTCACGTTGACGACTTTGAGCTGGGGTCAAACGTTACGGTGGGGCCATTGGGTCAGGCCGAGCACAGAGATCACCGTCAATCCACGTTAATTGTAAATAATTCACTCGATCTTCTATATAAGTCAACTAGTACAAATTTCTGATTTTGAAGAGTACTTGAGTCCACCGTTGAAAAATTATAAATGCTTAGAAAAAGGAGGAAAGGCCTAGCAAAGAACAAAGCAAGAATGACACTGTATAGGTACATATTAGACACTTCCTGAAAAAAGGCTCTAATTCGGTATCCTATAATATCCTTCTGCAAAAGCACTGCCCGCAAGCAGGGATTCCTTCAATGCTTCGATTCCTACATTGCATACCAACGAAGGCAGGCGCTAATGACCTTTATTACTTTACTGCCCTGCTTTCCGAAAATTACAGCAAGGCGGGAAGAAGTAGCTATCGGCCACTCTCCTAGACTTGAATTTTTGGTTTCAATTTAAGGTTTAAAAGAAATAATATTTATATCGGCTCTGTATTAAAAAAAAGGCATGAAGTATTACATTTTACACGAGAACAAGGAAATGACAATCATTTCTTTAAATTTAAAGTGTGACTTGAGTACTTTGACTGGAAGGTTTATCCTAACGAATTACTGTAAAATGAGAAATATGTTTAGCTGTACGAATAAGAAACGCGCGTAGAATATAAACGATGCCACGGTACACAAAACAAAGTTTTGGTGTTATAATAATGTGTGACTTACAGTATGTCGCATAATTTTGAATAATGTTTAGTGCGCATAACTAGATTTAATTGGAATGTTTGAACAGTTCGTTTTAAACAAATTCGTAATTACTTGCTCTTTGTGTAATAAAAAGAAGTATTCATAAATACAGCACACGTTTTGTGCAAGTCATTTATAGTGGGAATATTTTTAATACACAACGCAAAAATGACATCAATTTCGTATGGATAAAATATCAGAACATTATCATGTGAATATAATTCTGACGACAGGTCACGGGAATACATAATATTTATTTGAATTTCATGATGCCTTAAAGTTATCATGATCATTACATTAAACTTATGTCATGTGACAATAAGCATGGTAACATAGGCGGGGTAGTAATGATGATGGTGCTGAAATTACATCATAATTACTTCAATCCCATGTACGTCACCATAGATCACTGTCATGATGTAAAACTTAATACATACTTAAAGGTAATCGTATGGATATGATCTAAAACAGACATCATATCGATGCCAACACCTAAAATTTGGTTTCATGGGATTAAAGGTTTTGCTTTGTAGGCATAGAAGCTTTTGGGGCACACAATTTCACACACGTCACCTAACTAAACTTAGTATGTATGTATGTATGTACCCCACGCGCTTGATGGTATTGTAATACCATGGTGTAATATAATACCCTATGGTGGGTTGTGTACAGAATTCATTTACGAACGTATGTTCCTATAGGAGACAGAAGACCGGCAGCGGATGGACCCGTTGTTATTATTGTTTTGTAAACACTGGGAACTTTTTTCCTAGATGGTTATTTCATAGCTCCGCCCCCTCCCGTCACCTGCCAATTACAGAACGAATAACGCCGACCTGCAGGTTGCACTGTGTCCAAAAATGAAAAACACTACCAATAGCAAGCCGTTTGGGGCCGGAGAACCCGGCGCGAAACTAATATTCTATGTGTGAGGAGACAGATGGTGGACACAACACACATCCCCTTTAGGGAATGCCGATCCCTTTTCTGTGCATGTACATATACAACAGGTAAGAGCTGGGAGTGCATCTGTAAACAGTAATTTTTAATTATACCGTATAGTTCCGTTCCAATAAACCACTGAGAGAAATATGACAACTTGCCTATTTGTTAATCCGTAGAAAATGTCCATTGAACTGTGGGAAACTCCCGGGAAGGTGACATTACAGTAGCCCAAGACAATGGACACGTATTTCAGTTGTCGGTAGGAAATGGGCGTATTGGGCGGTAACTGCTCACTCTGGAACAGGAGCTGCCACTCAACGGCTTGACTAGTACGCCTCGAACTGTCCACAATCCGATAGCCATGCTCGACTAGTGCCTTCAAGTTCTGAAAGATCAAGACAGGAGGCGGTACGATCATGTGGCTTGAAATGACGCTCTCGTAGGCATTGCTTAGCACAAGTGATATATCATAAAGAGAATGGCCCCTCCCCCGGCCTTCAGTGAGGATCTGATCTGCCGGAAGAGGACGATACCAACTATATCGAGCCATTGTCCACGAAATAGGAGGGTGAGCCATATCAGGCTCACTGCGACCAGAGCCCAGGTCGCCAGGTCAAAAGGGAAGGACCAAAATAGTTGATTTTCTATTTTAGAGTTCCCGCTTGTCATCCTGAGTACAGTAATTAAATTTGGTACTGGTTCTTGTTCGGTAGAACTGGCTAACGGTGAATTTCTGAACTGGCGGTAGCCAGACGTCCTTGTCCATGCCCATACCCAGATACCGGGTTCCGTCTGATGTGCCCAGCCTTATGCTAATATTCAACTTTGCCGCCATGTTCTCGATCGCGATATGAGAGACAAAGCAACCGAGTCTCCTCACATCAGTCTTGGGACGTTTTGCATAAAGAAAGCTGCACTGTTCTACTTCAATACTCGTAAAATATAATCTGAATTCAGAATGCACAAGATTCGAAGAGCCAAAAACTTCTTTTCGAACAGAAGTGGATACATAGTCCATTTCAGCTAGGCTAATAACGACCTTCTTAAAGGGGAAAGGCACGAGTTGGGAGCGTAGATAGGAGAAGATGGCGAAAAATTCTGCGCCTTCCTTGTTCTTTCAAAATGAATATTATTATTCTTCCCCAAAAAATATAGACTTTGTTCAAATCAAAATATGCAAATGAGTTAATGTGTGGGTACGCATTTTTCTGTCTGCTTATACAGACATCATAGCTTACTCATATTGCATACCCGTCCTGAGTATATATCTGTATATATGTACATTCTGGTAAGATACCCAATCTTATGATCAGGGCGGAAACCCGGCGAACCGAATTAGGCTCTTTCCATACCATTTGGTCGGTTCAAACCCAAGCCGACCGCTATCCGCTCAAATATAGCAAACTTGGTGATTGGCTGGTCTATCCTTCCACCTCAGGCACCTGTCTCCATGCAGCCGACCCCTCACATACCCATGGGTCTCTATGCCCGGCGAGTGCGCATGCGCATATCTCCACACCTTGCCCCTTACACAGACAGTGGACCCTATGCTACCGACCCTCTTGCAAATGCTCACGAATTCCGTATCGACTACGTGCTAATAGATTATGTAAAAATTCCAACATTTGGTAGGAGAAATTAATTCTCTCTAGAATTATAAATTTTTTGAGGTAGCACTCATCCGAATCCGTTAATCGTTTATGGTATGCAGCTGTCAACTAATAGAACATTATAAACTTTGAACCCTAATACTAATGACCAAACGTCATCGTTCATATGGAACTCAAATTTAGCACACAGTTTACAACAAACCATGTACTCCAAGAATCTTTCATTAGAAAGTTAATAAAAGTGCTAAAAGGTTGACCCTAACGTTACTAAAGGTAAATGAAAGCCAGCCCTCTGGCTAAGTTGGAAAATTTCTTAAACTTAGGCCTAACGGTTTCATGCATTTATATTATACATTTTCACACCTTGTGTTGTGTTAAAGTCTATATTTTTTGATAGCCAGCAAAACCGTGCCTTATTCAACTGAATATGCCACATGTTTGTGTAGGAGTAGTGGTCAGTGGCAGGGACTATTTCGGCTGCGGCTCTGCACTTTGTCTCCCCACGCATGTCCTCAATTAGTATCTGTACATGATTTAAACCGAGCTTACGACGTACTATGACTGCACTCAAACGTGTCTTGACACAGAGCTGTAGTTGTACTACGATTGTGACTGAGCAGGATTCAGCATAGTAAGTTGAATTGAGAAGTCCGCCTCTGTCCCGCAGAGTCCCATTCTCGTAGGCTGGAAGGCTGAGCCGGGTAAGGGTCCATAGCTGCGGGCCTTGGTTGAGGACAAGGATCCGATTCATTACGTCAAGCGTTTGAATGCTAGTTCCAGAGTCGGAGTCAATGAGGTGAAATAAGCAATTCTGATACTCCGGAGATGTCAAATTTCAAGAAGAATGTAGGATTTCCTATTAAAAGGAGTAAAATCACTACGACCGACATTCTGAAGCGATGTTGATAACTGATCGCAGACATTTGGAATGGTTCAGGTGTATACAGATTTTATACTTGAACGTTGGAATAGAGTGATAGAAGTCCGGGTTTTGTATAATTACGACATTTATAAGTTTTGAATCCTTCGTGATAATGTACAGGGGAAGATTTTGTAAACTTTGCTCAAATGCCTGAAAAATTCTTGATGAAATGTGTGATAGGTGTTCAAATAGAAATGAAACCTGGCCTAATTATTTTTATTACAAATTCTATTTGGCATGTTTGTCTATCGACCATCAGTGAAAAAGTAACCCATATCCCATATATATCATGAGAAAATATGAAGCCTGTGATCCATATCTATCTTCTGTAAAGTTTTCCATTCGAACCAATTAGATTATACTTAGTTTAGTTCGGCATAAAAAATGTGATTTTATCCATGAAAGTTTAAACTAGCCGCTCGCTTAATTGACAGAAGAATACGGCAGATTTTTAAAGCAGAAACAAGACACAAAGTTGCCGTTTTGCTTAAGATTACGTAAGGGGTGTCTTTATTATATGTAAATTTCTGATAACATGTAAGTTTTTTATGGAGAGGTATTATGAAATCCAATACAGTGTGTCAGCGGACACGCAACACTTGCTCGGTTCTAAATGAAAATTGGAGCAGAAGGCCAAAACCTTCCAATTCCACCAGAATCAGCTTCCAAAAAATTGTTCATTCCTTTGTCTTAAAAATAGATGCAAGAAACTTTAAGACAAGCGGATCAACGAATCATGTGACGTTCAAATTTTTTTATTGGTATACATGAGAATATATGATTAGTAGTTTGACTTTCGATGTGATCATCACTGGTCACATAAAGTCATCATCATCATCATCGCATTTATTGATATGGCGTACGCCCAATCAAAGTTAATATTGGTACAGGACAGGTTTGGAATACTTATTTATAATAGAAATAATATAAATGTGCAGGTTCCGATATTGTGTAAGGCATAATTTCTTAGTAGCTAACTCTGCTAAAAATTGTTCCTAGTTACACTAGTCCGGGTACAGCGGGAAGGAGAGAAGCAGCCTAGAACGAACGAAATGGAATCGCTGACATTCATAAAGAGGGTGAAAGAAAGAAAGTTGCTCGTCAGAAACTGGCACTGCTTCTCCTCCCAGGCTACGAAATCAGCGAAACCGCCCTTGCTAAACACAGAATTAAAATGTAACCTTAATTGTAAGATTATCCTACTACGTACAGTCTCAAATTAAAGTTTAGGTATGGTTCAATGTTGTATTTAGATTTAATTAACCCATAATGTGGAATCGATTTTGACTTTGTGGTTAACATCTTATCCCCTAATCTACTTCTTATCTCTAGTTTCCTTATAAATATATCATTATAATTTAGTAGCATATTTACTTAAACTTTATCTTAAAGGGACTCCAACCCCACTTCCTCCAGGAAATGTTTGAGCTGCAGGCACCAACTGTACTTCTTATTTTCATGAATTGCTGACACCCGTCTGAGTTCATGATAAGCTGACCTAATTTGTGCATTGGTCACATAGAGTATAATTGGTACTTTATTTATACCTATAATCTAATTATTGATGGGCCAATTTTCTACATAATATCCGTCTAGTTATCCATAAGTCCAACTTTCAATTTCAATGTAGTCCTTTTTGCTTTTAAAGTTTTAAGCTAAGTCTAATGAAGTAACTGAATAGTTAGTCAATTTTAAGTCCGATTAGCAGTTTGACCCTCAGTGAGATCATCAATTGTAACATAACGTAACACTCTTAATTATTCTTTTAAAATGTAAAGTAATTCAAGTACATCAAACAATTTGTGATTAATCAATTTTAATTGATCTGCAAAATACCTTATTAGGACTTTGACCATGCGTAGGATCATCAGTATTGCTCACATAAAGTAACAATCATACTTTTGCTTTTAACATCGTGAAATAATTCAGATAAGTGAGCCAGTTTGTGGTAAATAAGTTTTAATTGAACTAAAGAATATCTGATTTGCAGTTTTCACCTTCACCGTGGCTACATAGTTTTAAGGAATAATTTTCCAGTTAAGGTTATAACCTAATTCAGATAATCAGATGAGTCATATGTTGATGAATACGTTTGCATTATTCACAGTGCCATTAAATGACATAATTTATTTGCCGAATTTTTTAGTTCTAGCTTGTTATATTAAGAGATACATATTATAGGTATATCTAGCACTAAGCATCACATTGCAAACAATTACCGAATCAAAAATGAGGAGCCCAAATTTCCAACGAAAGGGCAGATCTACGAAATAGAATCCTTCCTACACCAGCACCCAAAAATATTTCCCCCAGAAATACTGAAGCCGACAGGC
>JAQFZY010000712.1:0-22558 GCA_034696285.1 Hypogastrura burkilli | reverse complement strand
GCCAACCGCGCTAAGCGGCGGAGCCGCGTGCGCAAGTATAAGACACGAGCCGAAGGCGAGGTCGTTACTTGTATTGTCTAAATAAAACTAACCATGTCTGTTTTGTATTCCATGTAGGCACACAACTCCTCATACAGTCTGGAAGTGGTTGGATCGACGATTTCTGGATTCGGAAGCAATACTTCTGACGTAGACATGTGTCTTTTACTAACTCAGCGAATCGAGGTCCACTCTCGTGATGAAGCCCTTGCCATTTTGGAGAAGCTTGGTCCCAGATTTAGTCAAACGATTCCAAATATTGAAGGCAACGAATTGATCATGGCCAAAGTTCCGATCCTGAAATTTAAAGATGCTGCTCATAACCTTGACATTGACATCAATGTGAATAATGCAGTCGGACTTCGGAACACACAGCTGCTTTTCGGCTACTCCCAGTGTGATTGGAGAGTCCGACCACTGATTTTGGTTGTGAAGCTCTGGGCAAAGTTGCAAGGGATTAATGATGCTAAGCTCATGACACTCTCGAGCTACTCTTTGTCTTTAATGGTTATTCACTACTTGCAGCACGCAGTGTCACCTGCTGTGCTCCCATGCCTTCAACAATCTCACCCAGATCGATACTCCTGTACGGTTCCTGTAGCTAAAGTCCGGAAGAGTATAATCGATCCTATACTCGGTATCATCAAAAGCGAAAATACTTCTAGCCTGGCGGAACTGTTGATTGGATTTTTGGAGTATTTTTCTGTGAGATTCGAGTGAGTCCGTTTTGTGTCTTCCCCCAATATGATTATGACGCAGGTTTGGCTTGAACCAAGCTCTTCTCTTCGGTGTTTCAATGAATAGATAAAATAAATAATTAAGTAATAAGCATTTTATTTTTAATGTTGCAGCTATAAGACAACAGCGATCTCAGTACGAACTGGATCGACAGTTTCAATAAAATCTTGCAGTTTCAACAAGGCCCCAAAAAATGATGCTTATCAATGGAAGCATATTTGCATTGAAGGTAATTTTCACATTTAAATCCTCATTGTGCTTGGGAACTAACTACTAACTATAGCATCTCTAACTAATATTTTAGAACCGTTCGAGTTTACAAATACTGCAAGATCCGTGTTCGAGATAGAAGCCTTTCAGCGGATTCGGGGAGTGTTCTTTACTTCTTGGCAGCGGCTAGTGATCACTCGAGACTTGGACTCAATCTTCAAACCGATCTTGCTTACAGAGGTCCTATCAATTGGCTCACGAATTCAGAACTAGGGGAGAATTTTCCTAATGCGCTAAATCCCACCAGGTGTACGTTATAGATTTCATAATGGGCTTGTAGATGTACATTGCAGTGGGCATAATGACAATTCAAAAATATGAAAAAACCAAAAAAAAACAGGTCAAAAATATCAAAATAGCAAAAATCCAGGTCAGAAATATCAAAAAGCAAAAACCCCAATAGAAAACTCAAAACTATTTTAAAAAACCCTCCATACAAAAAAAATTATAAAAGTTTGAAAAAATACAAAAAAATTCAGCAAACTTCCATTTTCTCATTATAATTTCTTTTCCGTTTTCGTTCCGAGCGTGATCCTCGTACTAATCACATGTATTTATGACAGCATTTAAATAACTTACAGAAGTGAGCGTATGTGCAGTTAATGGGGTTATCATTGCCAAGTTTAGAACGCCGCTAGTCTATAATGTTCTCAGTATAATACTAATTCGTTTTGCTCAGTCTCTGTAGGAGTAGTCAAGTTAGGTAAGATTAATGTAACCCATCCCGCCACGAATAAGTATTATTTTTGGTGCTTTCTATAATAGAATTGTACTAGTTATCAGATGTGGAGACTTGAATTCTTCGGCTCCACAACTTGCGCGTAATTTTTGCCTTTTGTGGTTAGTGAGACTGAACTTTTGGTTATACTGTACATGTATTATGTAAGTCCTGACAAATGATCGAATTCAGTTTATCGAAAGAACCTGTGTTTTTTTTTCATCGAAAAATACTGTGGCATAGCGTTATCTTGGTCGAAAACAATTTGGCCGAAAATCCACAATTTATTTACCAATTAAATTAATTAATACAGGAAGGAACACCCTGTTCAATGGATCGTTATTTAACATAGAAAAATAAGAGAACGACCAATGATCGAGAATTTTCAAAAATCAAGTAAACCAAAAGGGCTTCTCCGCAGTGTGAGTGTAGTACGTTTGTAAGCACCGTGTAACAGACTTAAGGTATCGAATATGATCAACGGACGTTGTGTTGTATGTATCTACTTTGTTGTATAATTTATCGTTTTGTTCTTTGTATTTCTTCCGTGCAGCTTTGCGAATTCCGGACTCAAAATTCACTCTACTTAATTCTTCCTCCTCTACTACAGCTTTTATTAACAACTACTATATCATAACAAATTCAAATTAGGATTCGACCAAATGCCCTTTTCATAAAATCATGGTTCGGCCAAGTGCAAGTTCGATCATTTGATTTCGATCAATAGGCTTTCTATAAACTGAATTCGATCATTCATCCGTACTTTACAGCGTTATTAACGTGTGCATGTGGCCTGTGACGTTAGTGTGTAGAAGTTCTCTGCCCTTGTCAATTGACTGTGCCCTGTGCCAATCACTGCGCTCCTTGTTTCCGGTTATCCTTTTAGAAATGAATTTAAACGTAACGGATGCCTCTCAATTACATATCAAGTTTAATCGAATTGAACAATTTCTCCGTAAATCAGTTAAAGAAGTGATGGGGAAAGTGTAACGAGACATATCATGAAACATAGCGCTTAAGTTCTCATTACCATGTGTAAGTAATGGGCTTGTAGTAGTGTTTGGAGTACAATAACTGCATTATTCGCTTTCACAAACGACGCTATATACCCCTCGACTTGTTTCAAATGGGCCTTGTCTCTCCAATTTCCTGACAGCTAAGACACAATATGTACAATATGTACGACTTGGATAATAATCTTGATAATACAACACTATACTATGAAGGTTGAGAGGAATGTTTGTCAATAATTCCATGATAATAATAGGTAAGGTACATACTTGTATTGTCGGAGGACATACAATAGTATATTCTTGATGTTAGCCCAGTAGTACGAGTAGCCCTCAACTATTGTTGCCGTATGTTTTGACGGATCTGTGGTCGCTTTCCTGTGATTTTATTATGTATTTAGCTAAGAGGTCTAGAAGTAGTCCGGATGCGTCGTGAGTTAATTTCTAAGAAAAGGCTAGTGAAGCTCTGTTGAACCTGATGTCGAATTGCGTACAATAATAGTAACTAATAAGAAAGTTACCAAAGAACAATAAATACTAGTCCTAGGAGTAAACTACTCACGAAGAAGGCTAAAGGCGTCGTTAGAGTCAGCTTAACTACTCGAGATATTTGTCATTCTTAACCTCACGAACATTTCAACAATAATGTAAGGACGGACAAACTGTTAGCTAACAACGATACAATAATTCTACAATAACAAAGGCAACTCTATACTATACTGATATTATGCTAACCTTAGGTTATAATGTGGTCTCTGTGTACTCCGAGTCTAGTATTTGAATTGTACTCCTTCCGCAGTGTGTGAGTTCTACATAGTTTTAGTATAGGATTTTGAGATTTTGCAAGTAACAGTACGGTAATATTACTAAGGGGTGCAAACTTCGGTCCTAACGTGCATGTACGGTGTGCTGTTACGAATTGAAATGGAAACCAGTATTTACTTAACTAGTACTAAAATAAGAAGTTAATGTAATTTGTTTGGTAATGTAAGTGAACTACTGTACTGCATGTTCTTGTACTCCCTGGAATCGTATTACTGTTTAAACATTTCGTGTAGCACTGCCCAGTATTTGAGTACCCAACTACGACACTAACAATTCGGCTTTATTATGATATCGGCATGTTTCGGTTTTTGTGTTAATTTGGAAAAAATAAAAGTAAGTAAATTGTGTCGTAGAAAACAAGTCTTTGTAGAACGTTTTATGCCTTATTGTTTTTCCAGCTCAGCCTTCCGGGACTTGAGCAGCTGGTTCATTTGAACGACTTGGCGCAGGAGCTCGGCTAGCGAGGCTTGAATTGACTCAACTTGACCTTCCGTTCTGGGAAGAGGAAGCGGCAGAACTTAGGAGTCTAGCTTTCAGAACTGTTGAAATGACCACTGTACCTTTTAAAGTCTTGCGTTCGACCTGCCGCATGACTAATGCCATAGTCCTCCGAATAATTCTCCAAGATCTCATTAAGTTCCATCTTCTGAGTGTCTACAACATCATCCCCAGTCCCCCACATGTCATCAAGGACGTGTTGGGCCTCATCTTCGGCTAGAACCCGCTCCTGGTCCAAGTCGTATCTGGCTAGGAACATTTCCACTTCCACCAGATTGTAGTTATACCTAAAACCATGAATGAAGAAGCACGTGGGATCCAGAGGCCTACATCAGGTTATACAGTACAACCCCGGCGTACCGTTGTAGATTTGCTCTGACTTCCTCTTGAGTTATTTTACCGTCCGCCGCAGCAAGCTTGGCCGCTGCCTCTGCTTCTAATTTCCTGTCATCCCCGTAGACACCCTTGACACTTTGAACCATGCCGAGGGCGGAATGCGGGAGCTCTGTCTCCTGCTTCTGGGCTTGGATCTCGACTTTGATCACCGAGAAGGTGTCGTTAATTATTGCGAGAAACATGTTCTGCGGAATATAACTGTGAAGTAGCCTCTCATTATTGAATCGAAGGGCCCAGAGCCCAGAATAGGATAACTAACCAAGAGTACGAAGAAGATGAAGAAGGTATAAGCGATGAAGAAAATTGGTCCCATAATCCGATTCGCGTTCGAGAGGGCGTGAAAGTCGAAGTCTCCCATTACGAGGCGAAAGAGCGTGACAATCGTATCCTGCAGGGTGCTATATTCTTCCAACTGCAAAGTATAATGAGCAGATCTTCCATTCATGCAAAGCGTTTCGAAACCTGGTAATACTTGGGCCTATTTTCATTAGGGACCTATCTGTGGATATAATTAATGTTCTACCTGAGAGCTAAATACAAGGTAACCAAATAGTGCGAACCCCACAAATACAATGAAGAACATTAGGGCGAATCCAAAGACGTCTTTTGCACACTACGAATAAATATAGCAGAAATGAGTTCCACTTTTTCACTCCAATCAATCAAGCAATAATGGCTTTAAATCTGGATTCAACTTCAGAACTTACTCGTGAGAGGGTCCTGGACAGCTGGGCCATTGTATTGTTGCTGGATACGTATTTAAACAGCTTGATAAATGCAAGGAAGACCCCTACAGAGACCGTGTGATTGAATTGGGTTTCCCAGTATGCCAAATATTCAAACTCCTCAAAGTCGTTGTCTGGTTTTGTTAGGTCATGTAGTGTCTGTCGGACTAGGAAGAGGCGATAGATGCTGAATCCAATATAGGTGAAGGACAACTGAAAATCCAGAATATTGAAATTTTACAATGGTCCAGCTAATTAGTATTCAAGAGCATGTCGCCTACTGCAAGAGTGGTCAAGTCCAGCCAGGACCAAATGTCCTGCAAGTACTCCTTGCACCCCAGATAGAACATTTCCGCAATTTCTTGGATGAGGAAGTAGAGCGTGAAAGTGCAGAAGAGGATTTCACAGGGAAGGATGACATGGTAGTCAAAGTTCCTCAAATAGCGAATGAGGCGAACCGTCCGGAGGGAATGGGACGTTGTGAGTCCGCCAGTGGCTGGGAACTCCCAAATAAGCCTAGTTATAGGAAACAAAATTGTGGTAGGTGGGTGGCTAAATTCTAAATTTACTATTTCGAGGTAGACTTACTTGACAACACAGAACAAATTGATATTGGGATTGTAGACGGTGAAGTCAAGGAAAATGGCTCGGGTTGCTCGTGTGATCCAAAGATTCGTTTGGAGTTCTCCAATGTTCTGGGCCGCCTCGGCAGCAGTCTTTTTCATTATCTCCTCGCCTCCGTTTCCAGAATAGGACCCAAGCTTCCCGGAATGACCGAATCCGCCTTCCTTGAACTGCCAACTAGTTGCCAAACCAGGGAATTACGAATCTTCAATCGACATGTAATGCGACGCGATTATGCATTCAATTGAATCTAAAATATATACTTTTCTAATCCATTTACATACATCGATAAGTACCGATGTCAGAAAAGGTGGAACTCTCAAAATTAAACCTTGGAATAATTGTTTCATTTCATGGGCTCGAGCCTTACGATTCAACGACTGATGTGGACGTCAGTAGAGTAGCATCCCCCCAACATTTCTTGTTTGGCTCACTAATGCTGCAGTTGTTATACTCTCCGGTGTCTTCGAACTTTTTGGAGTATTCAGGAAAGCACTCACGGTTCAAATGGGGATAGGTCCGCTCAATGATACAACTTACGTTCCGCACACGGACCTTCAGAAATGTTCCATCTATTTTAATCCCATGTCACTATACTTCCAATGTTCCAATGTTCTATCTTAACAGGTATACCTGTCTCAGGCGTGCGGAGCCTATTAGCCGATTTTCATACATAATTCCGTCCTGCATCTGCTCCTTATCCGTGAGATCTTTGAGTTTAAGATTCATTGAGCTCCCGGCAGACCAGGCTTCCCAGTATATCCCGTCAATCATTGGGTTTCTAATATACTGGAAAGTGAAGTTGCACTTTGGAGCTCTCAAACTCTGTAGAATTTTCCTGCTATGCTATCTATCTATGTATGTATGTATGTATGTTTAACTATTTATTATTGTATTTATTTTGGAAACCATACATTCCAAAAGTCCCGAACGTCAGATGAGGTTACGAAGGTCTTCGTTGGATCCGAGCCATGCTCATCCACGCTTATGACTTCGACGTCAACAAAGAGGTCAGCCATCACTCGGGTGTAATAGTAAGTGGTTCCAGAGGTCATGCCGATAACAACTGGAAGGATTTTCAAAGGCTTCAGAGTACAAATAAAATTTGCTCATCAACTCCTAACCAATTTCAATTACTTCAAACGTACGAATGACAATGATGACCAAGTAAACAATATAGATGAGTAGTTCAATCTTGACGTACAGGGACTGGTTTCCTCCAGAAGAAAGCTGCCTTGTTGCAAACGCGCCTAAAAAGTTCAAAACATAAACTGCCAGTTCGACTTGGCAATCGCTGGACAAGAGCAGCCGGCATGGGATCTGAACGACCTGCCGGCGCGATTTTTCTTGGTCGGATGTTTTTGCGAGTTTATGTTTAGTATATTTTGCCGATATTGCAGATATTATTTATATTATACATATACCATGGAGGCAAGATCTTTTATGCTCCTTCCTAATGGGAATTGGGTTCGGAGCCGCTCTCACGGGTACATGTAGTCCTTGAAGTGAAGGCTTTTCACTCAGGCTTTCCGCTTCTTCGCCTGAAGTCTCAATAGCATCGGGTTGTGGATTAGCATTCGCTTCGGCTTCACTGCTATCCCCTCCGCCGGAATCCGGTTTGGTCACCGAGTCCATGATTCAATTAACACAACTGAAAACGAAGGGCTTCAATATGTGCAGTTAAGGGCTTGTAATATGTTGTAATCAAGGATCAGGGCTTTAGAGTCTGCAATCGTTGCAGAAAGCACTAACGGTTACGTCACGGCTTATAAATGTGTGAAGAGTTTTGGTTGCTCTGACAATTTTATCTCGAACACTCGAAGATGCATATTTGTAGGGCATGATGAATTATCATTGTGGAGAATTTCTCTGCCATAACCTCACAAATGAAGAGTTAGACTTGGACGAAGCATGGCCCAACTATTCTTGAACGTGATTGAGCTGGACCTGGACGGATGTCTTATGGAACGGGTTCTTGTTTTAGAGCATATGGACTCATTGAAGCTGAAAAGCTAAGTTTACCATGACGGCCCAAGAAAAATATAAGATCCGTGTAAACGCTCAGATTTGCAAAGTATAAGCGAAAGTTAACTTTTTATTGAGATGTTATAGTAGAACTCTATCTTTGTCAGAAGAAAATAACTAAAAAGTATATTAGGTATTCTGGATTAATACTTCCCTATTCGCAGGAATCCAACGTTAGACCTTGAAGGCATCTAATGTATATATAAAACACAAATTCTATGTTGTAGTAGCAAAGCCGGAGATTGGAAGTAGGAGTAGGATTGGACTAGCCTAAGCAAAGGCCCAGAATAATGCTGTTGACCACGACGTAGGCAATCAGTGCAATCCGATCCACCATTGTCGCCAAGAGGATCCATTCAGCATTGACCATGTAAGGGGCTTCATAGTCCACCAAATTGGCGGTCTGGTCCTCCTTAATGTCTCCGTTGGCTTCTCCAGGCCACCGACTAGAAGACGGGTGCTCAGTCGGAGATCGCATTTCTACCCCTTCATCAAGCCGCGTGTGTGTCTTGGAGACCTGAAATATTAAATGGACAGGATATACATTTTCACATCGGACTTCTGGTTTCTGATCTGAAGAATCGGACTTACAAAAGGTACAAGATGCCCGACTCCAAGAGCAGCCGCAAAATGCACATTGCAGAATATGCGGAAACAGGCTGGAGGACTTGAGACCCTTCGGGTTCGGGTGAGATTAAGAACAATGACTGAAATGGCAAGGGTGAAACTCACAAGGGCCAAGTTGCACACGTACAGGAGAACTGAAAATACAAGGGTTTTAATTAGGTGAGGCCAAGTTCAGGAACGTCGGGAGAATATACTTACGAAAGTTAAATATGAGCTACTTACAGCTACATACCAGACAAATTACTTACCGAGCAAGGGTAAGTGATCCCCTAACGGTGGGATCTTGGCTTGAAAATAAATAAGGTAAACACAAATGATGAAAAAGTTGAGGCCTCCAAGAATGACCTTCTCACCGGAAGACGGCGGTAATATGAAGATCAGCATATTAATAATTGAGATAACTGCAAGTCAAAATATCATTTGTAATTCAAACACCTGTTCAAACATCGTCATAATCCCGCTCAAGAACTTACAAACAATTGGAACAACAAAAATAGCTGTATATGAAGGTGAGACTCTCTGGAAAGTGAAGCTGAAAGTAATATCAACGTAGGGCTCTGGACAACAGGAATAGTATACCGCATTCCGAGTCGCCGAGTTCTTGAGGATAATCCACTCGGAGTTGGTCACGAAATTAACGTGGTCAATGACAAGGTCCGGTGTGGACTGGAATGCAGTGGAAAATTGAACACGTAGTCAGTATGGCTAAAGTCCGAAAAGTTTTAAAGGAAGAATCGCATACCAGTTCGGACTCGTTTGCAGGCTGTATGTGGTAGAGGTCAATCTCCTGCCCATGATGAGTCCAGGAGCCGAACTTGAGCTGACAAGTATGAGTGTCGTATGGCCATTGGATCATGTTGAGGGAACAGTGAGCGGCTAGGCGGGACGGCGGGACCCAGAGCACCGTCCCATCTGGGCTCACCAAAAGATGCGTGTCACCGTAGTGATCGATTTCCGTTGGAAACGCGCTGTGGGAACAGTAAGCTCATAAGGAACGCATATGCTTACTCTATTCCGTAAAGGCTAGTAGCACAGAAATTACTTGTTATAAAGCATAAGGTCCGGTAGCCAAAGCTCGTCACTTCCAAACCGCAACATGGTCCCGTTCGTTACGCTCGAGTCATAGGCCACCCTCTTGTCAATCCATGTCTGTAGCCCAAAATCAAAATAAACGAACATTTCAGGACCCTTCACCGTATTCTTTTCATAGTGTCGAATAAGTCCGAGTCATATACCATACGCATCCACGCGTTGACTAAGAAGATATGCTCTGCCTCTTCCTGCAAATTCGAACATTAATACTCATATTGAAATATCCGGGCTTTTTAAGACGAATGCAAGGTAATAAGGCAACCAAGCCTTACCAAAGTGAAGTAATTGACCGTAATGCCGAGTCCCACTTTAGTTGGCTCATCCTCGGACTCAACTGGCGGCAGGACCTTCCTGTCATACTTGTCCAGTATCTTTGCTCGAACTTCTTCCTGGGACAGTCCACCTGCAAAACAAGAAAGGCAACGTGGAATGGTATTACATGTAGGAAATCCTTAAAACATGGCCTCCATATTAATAATGTAATATCAACGAAGCCCAATTCAATTAGGTATACGAGGAGTCAACATTCCCGAAATAACCTGTTCTTATTAGAATTACAGATCCACGCATAGTAATTCTAGACTTACTTATAAATGGAAGGATCCAAATTAGAGCACATAATACTGAAACGCGTTTGGCTAAAGGAGAGAAACAGAAGGCTAGTTGTCTCATTTTGAATTTGAATTGTTTTCAGTTCAAGATTTGCACAAAATGTCACTTCACGTTTCACGTAGCTCCTCCTGTAGCTAACTTTGAATTATTTAGGCTAATGATATCGAAAAACGTCGCTAGTCGCAGTTTGACGGTTGGGATTGAGTATGTAATTTTCTTTACATTTTAAATTCCCATTCTCATACATATGCCTCTACTACTATTTGCTTCAACCACTGATCTGTGAATTGGAGGTAATAAGTCTTAAGATCAATTGGGATTGAGATCTAGCCACTTCAGATTATGAGGCCCCAACATTGAGAACTTAACACGTTGCAAGTGCAATACATAATACATACATAGTTCATGACTTGAGTTGGATACGATGCATGTATAGCTCTATGTAGTGCGATTTCAGGGTACGACATACAACGCTCTGTCTCTGACCACCACCGTTTGGCTTTATTTCACCCTCCTACTAATTTGCATATAATACGCAATATATGGACGATAACTCCACCAACAACGACAATCCCCAAAGTAGTACTAGGTGGAACAGACGCGTCCAGGCATATATGTACTACATCACACATGTGTTTTAAATCACAAAACTGTAGAGTATTAGTATTAGTGGACAAGTGGGTTGACAACTGACAACTATTGTGCTGGCGGAGATCAAGGACTCATGCAAAATGCAAGCTGTAGCAGTCTTTGGCAGCCCATAAAAAACACATCTGTCCACACACACCACTTCCAAAAAGGCCAGTCTTCCTTATTCCAGCCAGATCCTCCGCTCCAGCCCCCGTCCCTCTTTATCTAATCAATGTTTATATTGAGCTTGGGGATATCTGGAACGGTAGACATCTGGATTTATATTCCGTACCAGCAGCACAGGCGGACTACAATTATTTATGTTACTCCAACCTCTTTACCCAAAACCTAGAATCGTAAATCTTAATTCAGGAACTTCTCACTTTTTACCCACGAAGGAGGCCTACCACCGGCGTGTGTGACACTTTGGCCATTTCTACACATTATACAAGACTGAAAGTTGATACCGAATTGAGGCCAACGAGAAGAACGAGCCCAGGTTGACCATCGACTTATAGGCTAAAAACTTGAACCCGTCAACCTGGCTCCATTCGTACCTATTGCTGTCCTAATGCAATTTAAGCAGAACGTACTACGAAGAAGAGTATAAAAATGAGCCAAAGGGGTTACTAATTTTTTGCTACCCTCCCACAGGCATGACTCTGGTTCAGACGGAAGAATACAATAATAGGGCTTTAGGGCTAAAAGAGAGGCAGAATACACAACTGCCAGGACTCAGGACATACCGGTACGGGTTAACTTAAAATTTAGTCCACGAAGGGTTCAAGGGGAAGGTAGTACGGAATAAATGCATGGGCGGTGGAGGGAATTCAGTCACTCTTAATGCTAACGCTTTGTTTCTGTAATAAAACGCATAGCTACTACGTTCAAGTTCCTCTTGCAAAAAATGCGAGGGCGTCGCTGTAATTTAATGCACTCTGCAATCTGCAACGTACAATAATGTGAAGTCAGAGACTCAAGGCAGGCTTGGCAATGAAACTCTTGAAACAATAACAAATGCAACTGAAACTAGTAAATCAGACGCCTTCAGCATCATCTGAAACCATGTAATTTAAGCTAGTTTCTCAATACCAGTAAATGGCTTTACTTTTACTGTCCGTAATTTGTACGAGCGTTCCAAGAACCCAAGCTTACAGGAGATGAGCCAAGATCATAATAGTAGTCAGAAGGGAAAAGAAGAGAAAAGCGATTTTATCCAGAAGCTCCACGAATGAGATCCAATCATTTTTCTTAAGCAGCTTAACACCGCTTTCTCCGCTTCCCGTCGTCGTCCCATCTTCCAACTTGCTCTCCACTCCTCCCTTCCGGGACATCCGTACTTTTGTAAGTTGTGTAGATCCTCGTTTCTGAAAAATAAAAAAATTACGTGAAGTGGCGACAAAGAACAAATATATATAGTAAAATAAAGTGCGTGTTGTATGTTCCAAGTCCAGGCAGGCTCTTACCGGGGGCTCAGAAGGTTGGCCCAGAAAAAGGTAACCGGCAGCTTTAGATTTGAGTAATGCCTTTGCCCAGTCTGGTAATTTAGAACTTCCCCTTGCGTCAATCAGATTGAGGAAAATCCCGGTCAGGCCCAAGTTTGAAGTGGTCACAAAGAGATTCCAAGTGAACAGTTTGACTACATATTTTCACAGAATTTTACAGAATTTGTATTAGTAGCATACTACTACATTAAAAAGTTTTGACCGTCCTAGAAAAGTAATATTCAGACCGATTTTGGGGACATGATCAAGCGTCGGGAGTCTTGTCCGGAAGTAAATCATGTATGAAGTAATTATTAAGAAGTTGAGGCATGACAGTGTCACTCTGGAATTTCCGCCCAATGGGAACAGGAAACCAATGACGCTAATCACAGAAATCACTGGATTGAGAGTCAAAACATTAGCGAATACATATATCTGTACGTAATAAAATTATATATTATAAGTATTACAGTACTCGTTCATGCTCTTTCGCTCTAAGCTAGTCTAATTCAAAACTAAGATTTGGCAAAAAAATGAAAATTAAGATTGATCACACTATTCTTTAATGAACTACTACAGTGACTTAAACATTTATCAAAAGTTATGATCACGCAGGTATAGATAAACCATGAACGAGAAAGTATGAGGACGGACGGAGGGCATAATGCTCTACATATGAATGCATCTGACTTACGCAAGACAGGAAGGACCAATGTGTAGGTGAATGTTGAGTACTTCCTGGCCACCACGAAGTGATAGGTGATGTCAACGTATTTCTCAGCACAGCATGAATACTTGCGGGCAGTCCGAACCGCTGAGGCCTCTGTGATGTCAAACTGCGTATTGTTTGGGAACTTGTGACCTTCATAGACCATGACGCGAACCGTAGAGTCGGCCGTGTTCTCTGATCCGAACTGGAGGTCGATTTCTCCTTCGTGGAAGGTCCAGGACCCAATCTTGACGCTGCACTTCTGCGTGTCGAAGGGCCAGTTGATCAGGTTCATTTGGCAATTCGTAATGAAACGAATGGGAGGGACCCAAATGACGGACCCGTTACTCTGAACAAGAACCTGGGCCGCGTCAGCAAAATCATCCATCGTTTTCGGCTTGGCCGTGTTGTAGGTGGCAATGTCAGGGATCCATACTTCGGACTTTGAAAAATGCAAGTAGCCGCTCCGATCGTAGCCAGAATAGTTGGCCCAATTCAACCGCTCGTCCTCCCAGCCCTTCAGAGGAGAAATTCGTTTGGAAAATCTAAAAGATCGCATATTCTATTCGTGCATTCCATACCGCAGATTCACTTACCATGACGATCCAAGCATGAACTTCAAGGGTCTGCTCTTGATCATCCTATGTATGACATACGAATGGAGGAGTTATACGGCACAAACGACATTATAAAGCAACTACTAATTTACTTACAATGTCATAATGGATGACATTCAGGGCAGAAATTGTCACGGTTGTCTTGGTCCTATATGGAGACGGATAGGGCTGGGCCATTGGATCGTAGTTCTGCAAGAGCTTTTTCCGAAGTTTAGGATCCGGCGTTCCGCCATTCACTAATTCTTTCAACCACAATATTTCCTGACATAATTATCGGTTGCAGCTTTTTCGAAACGAAGGATAAGTAAGTATGATTAAAAGGAAGGGAATTACCGAAAAGAGGAATGATGAGCAGAAGGATGCCAGATAAAACATGCTTCCTATGCATTTTATTGGGCGGCGTGTTGCGTGTTACGCCTATTCTCGCAGAGAATTTGGTCAGTGCGAAATTCCTGATGCCGTCCCTTGTCAAATCACAACCGAACTGAACCCTAAAGTTTCGTCAATTGGCTTTAACAAGACGACCGGTATGTAGTATGTAGTATAAGTATTCTATGACACATGTAGCATTATACTGTTGTACCTATATCTATATAAGTAGTCGGGATCCGGGATACAACATATCTATCTTTAGAGGGTGAGCTGAGCACCAAGAACCAACGGCAATAAAATCCATTGAGGTCAGTTAAAGTAAATTGAAGGGTAACAACTAAAAACATTTCCAGAGAGTTCGTACGCATCCAGAATCCAGAAGGCACAGGAACATGTATTTATTAATTACAATTATACAAATGTAAGCTAAATCATTCATTCGTGTGGGTTGTTTAAAACAAGGCCAGAATTTCATAATCAGTATATTGAAGAGTAGAAATGGGCATTGTTTTGAATACCTATTTGATATCAATTATTAGCCATCTGATGTATCAATAAGTTAAATAAAATATACTTTATATTGCTATCAATTTAATTAGAAATCATGTAATATAAAAAAATACTACAATAGAATACTTTCACTTTACAAAAGAGTAAGGCAGTGTTTGGTCATAATATAAAATTATAAGAAATTATCTGTATTTGACAGCTTGTCGATTTTTTATATTTTTTTTATTCAAAATGTACTACTATTGGCTTGTTTTTAAAACTTACGTCCGATAAAGTAACGAGTTTGCATGTTTCTTTCTGCCATTGTAGTGTAATGCTTGGAGAATAACGCCCGGCCCGGCACCTGCCCTTGCCAAATGGTCTAATAAATAATGGGAGCAAAAGCCTCAGACTTCCGGTTTGGACAAATTGGTCCTCTTAAAACCTCACGCAGACTACAAAGCGTAAAACGACTATTGTTGTTGACAATGAAACTAAGTGGGTAAATGCCCAACCATTTCAGTCCCGTCGTGGCATTCTGAGTTCCTAGTTGAGGATTAACATTAATATAAGGTACGATACGCACCTTTAGAGAAACATACACAAAGGGTGTTAAGTTTTTAGTACTTATCCCGTGCCCCTTGTTGTATCTTTGGTATATAGAAAATTGTCATTTATTTGTCTCACTTCCGGAATTTTAAATTGCATTCTGAGAAGTAGATGGTTACATTTTTCATGTGTGAACGTGAGCAAAATAGCTGGGAATGAGGACCATACTAACTAACAAGGCGGCTAAAAAAGAATGGCAGTTCTCAACCGAATATCACAAAAAAAAGGAGCATTCTGTGTCTTCACGTGTGTTGGCTTAATTATTCATGTCAGTGTGACCTATCTGTTACCAATCAGCTGGTTCAACAAGGTCGGGACAGAACAAAAATTACATGACTCCAAGTTTGACAATGTCAATGCCTCAGCTAGGCAACAGCCAAAGAAAATCCTTATATGGAACAGATACTGGAAATCCTGGGCCCTCTGGAACAAAGTGTTTTCCGAAATTATTGAAAGAAACTGTCCAGTCATCAACTGCGTTCTTACAATGGACAAGGAGGAGCTCAACTCAAGTGATGCTATTTTATTGCATTTGCCGGACTTTCGTAGCAACTATGAGCTGCCGCCCTTTCGTAGGTCAGACCAAATTTGGATAGCAATGACCTATGAACCGCCCTCCATACTGACTTTTACTGGACTAGAGCTTGGCCCTCTCAATGGGCTATTTAATCGTACCATGAGCTACAGGACGGACTCGGACATTGTTGTTCGACATGGGAACTATAAGAGACTCCAGGATAAAGGGAAGAAGGCTCCTCCGAGGTATAGGTCAAGCTGGGTCAACTCAAGGGATGACCCCAAGAAGCGGAACTATGCAGCGGGAAAGAGACGCCTAGTCTCATGGTTTGCCTCTTCAAGGGGCTGCCGGAGTGAGTCCGGCCGAGAAAAATACGTCAAAGCGCTACAGGAGTACATTGAAGTGGATATTTACGGAATTTGCGGGCCATTTAAATGTGGGGTCCACAAAACAGTTCGACATCCATATAAAGTCGAACATGACGACTGCTACTTCCTCGTGAGCCTGGGCTACAAGTTTGTGCTCGCATTTGAGAACTCAATCTGTGATGACTACGTTACGGAGAAATTGTACAATAATTTGAAACTCAACGTAGTTCCGGTTGTATTGGGCGGGAGTAACTACTCTGTCGTGGCCCCGCCGCACTCAGTTATTGATGCCGCTAGGATGAGCCCAAAAGAGCTTGCCCAGTACTTGCTCCTGCTCGACAGGAATGACACAATGTATAATGAGTACTTTAGTTGGAAGAAGAACTACTACATTGAATCAAATGATGGGGTCCCTTCGGCATGTGACCTTTGCTCGAAACTCAATGAGCCGGCATGGGCTCTTGAAACCAAAGTTTACGAGCACTTCGACACGTGGATGACAAGCAAATGCCGAAAGGGTTATGGGAACAATCGCTAATCCCGTCGTCCAGCTGCATCACGCCAAAAATACTAGGTACAACTTTCACTTTGACTCACCTCTTATAGGTGTGCTGTTTGTTAGGAAAGTAGTAATATTTGACTGGGCGTCTTTGGACCGGCAGTTGAAGGCGATGTGAACAGTCTTCTCACGGTAAGAGCTGAAGCTGAAGTAACGAATATAGAGAGGGACCGGGTCGATCCAATGCAGGATCGGAATTTCAGTTTTTTCGGAGTAAATTACTAGGTCTCCCGTGGCAGGATTGTATTTAAGTATGAATCCTCGGAATTGGTGCTCGGATAAAATTTGTGGAGTAGCTATACTGGATTTTGTGTCCACCCTATTATGGTCTCCTCGTCGAATCTCACTCAACTTATTGTTATTTGCTCCAAGCACAATCTATGAATCGCACAAAATAAAAATCTTTTTCGACCGTTCTCAATCGACTGCGTCATCAACACCATTACCGTCCAGTCCATGGGGTCTAATTACGTCCCTCTCAAAATCCCTATCTTGGGAGCTAAATAGATCCTCGCGGGCACCTAACTTGGTCCCTTTTCGGGGGCCAAAATTAGGACCAATGGACTGGACTCCAATACGAAATTCGATCATTATTACACGCACCACATAAAGAGGATCCTGGGCCTTACTGTCATTAACCCTTTCATGCGTAGCCAGAATGATGTGAGCATCAGACGGTCCGCGAAACTTGACATGCAACTCAATACTTTCGTTTCCAGCGTTTTTGAAAGAGTAACGCTTCCGTGTAAAGCTGTAGCCATCATCGATCAAATGTTCGCAAGCTGAAATTCAGAACATTGCATTGACAATCCTTACTCCCCTATCTTCAACTGCTTGACTAAATATTTTAAACAGTTCAGGCTGAGCTTACTTTCAGTTGTTGGACTGGTGGTAGAAAGGTCATGCCCGGTCTCGGCAGTATTCTTAGGAACAGTTCCATTATTGTCCCACTCCGAATTCGCAAGATAGTCGTAGTCATACTCTGAACTGCCGGGCACAGAGCTTGGCACAGTCACTTGAAACTTGAAACACAGAACAATGTGAAGGAAGACGCCGGCCGGCAGATTCATTTTAGGCCAACAGAATTGCTCCTCTCCGCCCACTACAGCCTATTGCTCACTATTCTAAAATCCTTGTGGAGTCGGATTTTAACAACGCTGCTTATTATAACTTCGACTAATCAATATTTCTTTAGAATACTGTGTTGCAAAGTAATCATTTATGATTCGTACAGGTATAGCCAAATTGATTCACAAAAGGGAGAGCGACTCTCTATTGTTTTGTTTATACATAGAATCCTTTGTTCAGTTGAACACACTCTCTGCAAACAGAAGAAGGAACGGCTCACCACAGTGCACGGCAGAGCTTATTAAAAGCATGCTTTCCAAAAAGAATTTGTGCAATGCTTAAAACGCGCTGCTACAATTTTCGTCATTAAATTAAGTGTCACAAGTCACAGCCATATTAACACAAAGTCAGTTGTAGTATTAAGAAGGAGATAAGGAATGTTATGCGATATGCGCTTGAGAGTGGCGAAATGAATCAAATTCAGATGCAGTTTTTGCGCTCCCAAAATGAAGGATTAGGAATTAGGATAAGAGGAGCATAATGGTTCGCTAATGTGTAACACGATGATAGAAGAAGTGTCAAAGTCATTTTTAATCATTTCTAAGTGTACTTACTTACTTACGACGTTACGACTGACGTGTGAAACCTCAATCTCACAGAAATAGGGAGGCAAATTCGGAAATACAATTTACCATCATTAAAAATACGATTAGGATTGTATGTCTGCATACTGAATGCACAAGTCCAATTGTTAGAGCCATGACGAGGTTGACGGAGCGGACTCTGAGCATCTATTTATTAAGACTTACGACCGTAATTATAAAGTAATTGATAACAAAGCAACTACTGTGAGTGAGCTTATGTATAGGATATAAGATATGAGAAGACTAATAAGGAAGCAAAAATTAATAACTACAAATATGATTCGCATTCAAGAACTTATAGAGCGTAGGGATAACATGTGTGTGATTCGTATGCCTTGAATTTAGGAAGATAAAGGAGTCAAGGACGACTCATCTTCAATTCGATGTACGTACTACCTAAATAGATGCCTGCCAGATTATAAAGGCGCAGGCCAAGTAGGATAAATATCAGTAATATAAACAGTAATATCACTCCACTCAGAAAATTTATCATGTTTAACAAAACTGCCAAATGAAACTACCAACTTCGGGCTACCAACTTTGACCTGTACTGTACAATGAATAAGCGTCTAACATACAGAATAGAACTATTCGCTTACCCAATGTTTTTGGGACTGAGGAATGCGTATCCTTGGGACGACAATCGTAAGCCACTTCCACAAGCCTTTGTCGGTATCCTGTAAATGCATAGTGTGACACATTTATGGGCTCCGGATCTTTCCAATGAAGCAGTGGAAGGCCTCCTCCTTCAGGGAATACCCAAAGGTTTCCAAACCTGGGGTTGTATTTGACGACGAAGCCTCTCCATACTTTTCCAGACATGATCCCAGGAGTGCTTAGCTTGACCTTGGCTTGGGCCTGCTTCGTTCGACGGATTTCAGAAAACTGATTATTGTACGACCCCAAAATGATCTGGAACAAATAAAATGGAAAGCTTTGTAAATGCAGAAAGCAAGGAACGCCTCCATTATAAAATCGATATATACGATTCAGGGTCACTTTGGCGACAGACAGTTTGGCAACATTTTCAAACTTTAACAATTTCAAGTTTTTTCCGTTTGGGACATTCTGGCAACATTTATTTCGAATCTTTTAAAAAACGCTCACATTTTGACAGCAAGTTAAATAAGTAAAAGAAGTACATTAGGTAATTAAAATTATTATTATTTACCTATCTACCTTACTTTAAAAACCCTTGTAGTTACAGTGTATAATATCATATTTTCCCCAGTAATTTACAATAACATAATATAGGTGGGACATTTTGGCAACACAAATTTTGGGGAATTTTTAGTGTTGCCAAAATGTCTGTAGCCAAAGTGTCCGTAGACCCGAATATACAATAGAAAGGGTACTACTTTACTACCATATAGAGCGGTTCTGTGGTAGTCGAATTTTTTGTAAGAACAATATGACCGTCAGCAATTCCTCGAAATCGTACGAGCAGTTCTAGAGTTCCGTCTCCAGTGTAAAATGGCCGCGCGTCGTGGAAAGTCCTGAATTCAAATGACGTATAAAGTTCCTTTGAGCAAGCTGTTGGAAAATAGTAGGAAGGCTGATTAACTAGAATTTGAGCTACGACAAAAACATTTATGTAGCTGTATACGCTTACACTCGTGTGGAAATTCGACCGTGTCTTCAATTTCGTAATTCGAGGAATTCGCTACGCCGGCAAATGTCAATGCAAATATTAACAGAAATACTGTTATATTCAATCGAATCATGCTGAAGCAATATGAAAAACAGACTATTAAATTGTTTTCAAAAAACTGTGCAACTTTGTAAGTTGCTTGAAGGACTAAACCAGAGAAATTCTTGGGGTCGTCTAACTCGGAAGCTTGGAAACGGAGGGAACAAAGGCATCCATAAGACGAGTAGGTATGTGCCTACATTAGATAAACGACGTATGCGTCTTTGTCTTTCAATATTCGTGAATTGTGGACAAGTCGAAGTAATGCCCGCTCGAAACTTCTCCAGCCCGAGATAGCGATTCTTACGCAGGCAGCAAAGGAATAAATATAAATACAAGAGCTCTATATAATCTTATCACTAACAACCGGAAGCGAAGAGCCAGTGCCAATTCCTGGCCATTAAACCCTAAGTATTGTTTGTATAACATAAATTCGAACATCTGCGACTTTTGTGTCAATACTTGATAACTACATGGAACGAATTTATAGTATATAATACAGTAATCTATTATGTCCGAGCATTAGTTCCCTTCAGAAGGATTAACTCTGGAGAATATGGCTGATCTCAACCCCAACACATAAGTAGGCCTAGGTTTTATTTTTTGAGTGTTAGCCTGAATAGGATATTTCAGTGTAAAATATGCTTAACGGGTTAATTAACATAATTTTTGGCACATCAGGATTTTACTTGTCCATTGACTGGATGATTTTGAGCTCCTTCAACTCCTTAGCTTTGTTTCGTTCCTCGTACACCATTCTCTGATTGATGATCCGCTGGACCACAAGCTCCGTAGTTAGTTTGGAGCCGGACTCAATCGCCTTGAAGATGCCAGCTTCCTTTGGATATGAGTACGGGTCCTTGTAAATCCAAATACATCATTGAGTTAGCATTGCCAGATACAGAGCGTACTTCTTGAGGTTATGAAGAACTAATACTATGGATTTGAATATTGATGTACTTGTCTAGTAGCGGGGTCTTCCTTGAGCGGTGTGTTGCCGTGAACTACGACTGCCAAGTTGAAATGTTGGACTAGATCACGTGTAACCGAGTATGGCGCTCCAATTACGACTTCGGAGACATACTTGCATGCAAGAACGGAAAGAACTCTTTCCTGAAGGTTCATGATGGGATAGTTGCTGCCTTTGTACATATTCACGATTGGATCAGTGTGGAGACCAACAATTAGATAATCCCCTGTTGGGACAATACACAGTTGATTCAGCTTTCCCCTAGTTAAACAATATAAGCTTTTCGACGGAGTACGTTACCCAATGCCCTTGCAGCTTTTAAGAAGGCCAAATGTCCTGGATGTAGAACGTCAAATGCTCCTGCAGTGTACACCACTTTGGCACCCGGCTGAAAACGTAGAAAATGATTACATATTAAAACGAGTCAGACGTATTGTCAGACAGCAGCAAATGTTATTCAGACTCTGAACTCAGAGTAAAATGCATATTTGTACGTAAAAGTGCTATAAATCAACTTCGAAATGTGAAATGAAGCACTTACTTCAGGTTCCTTTCCTTCTGCAAACAACTGGATCTTTCTAGTGGTCGGCAAGAATTGAGAGAGACCAGTCCATGGAGATCGAGCCTGGGCATCTGTGGCCAGGCTCGCAGATCGATCACCCTTTTCCAAATTATACTCATTTGCTCCACGTTGAAAATGCTCCTTGGTAAGTAGAAGCATTCTCCCAACTATGTAATAACATTATAAAAGCGCTTTATTTATGATATTTCTCAACTCCGCATACTCTGATTCTGAACCATCCTACACGAAGAAGCGGATTTACCCAAGTCAGTTGTGCTGACGCCTTGAGTTCTTTCAACCTCCTTGTAGCGTCCAGCATCTTTGACCTTAAACAAAGGTCACAATTATTTGTTATTGATGGAGAATCTTCTCTACGACTACAACCAGGACGTTACTACTAGAGAATCTCACAATTTGATAGGTGTCAGCCCCCTCCGCAGTCGTTGTAATGTCATTTCCGTGTGCACAAAAATCGCATCCATACTCGTCAAGCGTCTCAATTGTAGTCACATACGGAGCTCCACGCACAACTTGATCCACCCACTTGATGGCTTCTACCATTTCATACCTTCAATTTAAAACAAAAGTATCCCAACAATCCCCATTAGATACACTAGTTTATCAATCAGGAGGTTACCTACCTTTCCTCTTGAGTAAATACAGGAGGTCCCTTATGGATGGTGATTTCTTCATCCGTGTGAACCCCAACTATGAGATAATCCCCTAGGGCCTTGGCCTGACGAAGCGAGTTCGCATGCCCGAAATGAACCATATCATAGCTGTGAGCAAGAAAGTCCGCCATAAGTTAAGTAGGCAACATAAATAATAACACTATCCGTAAGCCATTGTATAAGCTCGATTTGAATGTTAAATAGTTGAATTGGAGCGAATAAGCTGCCGTTTATGAAATCTATTCAATTCTACAATGTTAAAAAATGCATCATTGTGTAATGTAATGGAAACTGCTAAATTTCGACGGAATTAAGGTGTATTCACATAGCTCTCGCGATGACGATTTTATGCCATTCCGCGATTTTTTCTCATTTTGCGACATCGCGATTTCATTCACAT
>JAQFZY010000711.1:0-22587 GCA_034696285.1 Hypogastrura burkilli | reverse complement strand
CATTCTACACCTTGGCAGTAAAATGTGGCTCGTGTACCAAATTTCCCAATGCCAGTACACAGGGTCCAAAGTCCACGACAACGCTACCTTAAGCTACTCACTCTTCCCACTATCTCAGATCGGATGATTGGATAATATGATTCTGTGACCATAGAACCAAATCCGGTTCCCATTATGGATGGAAGTTATGTCAAAAGTAAACGTTATCCCGCATGAAAAATAGATGCAATATTTAATGGTTGTAGTATTAGTACCCCAAACCAGGACCATCTGCGTATGTATGTTAGTTCTGCTTAATCCAAGCCCGTTTGCCAACAGTTGCTCGGTGTACTTGAGAGTGTGCAGGTATCGATCGTTAATATTAATCCAAATCCGTACTCCAGCCCCGCCTCTCGATTAGCCAAAGGGCTCTTGAGGTTGTAATTTTGGACGGGAAAACTTGACTATAAATTAAAGGGGTCTCGTGGTTGGATCTAGGTCCATCTCATAATGAAACACGTTTTCGGATCCGGAGTTATCCTGTAGTACCTATACAAGAGTAGGACCTCTCCAGAGCACTATATGTAGAATATAGCTAAGTGTGCGGGTGTGTTATAAAGTTTTCACGCATCATCGTTAAGCCCCCTCCCTCCACTTTCCCTTTTCTGTATGAACACAATTTTAGCAGGCCGGAGCCTCCCTTCCTATTTTCTGTAGGCGTTTTATGGAAATCAAAGTGGGCTTCCTGCTCCTTCCAATATATTATATGGCCTCGGAATGGGCCATGAGCCATGAGACGTCAGGCCTCTCTATATAGATATCAGCAGCCGGGAGTCATAATGTATTATGTCCCTCCCGGATCCCCCCGTGTAGTACTCCATGCATATCAATGATGATTTACTGCTCCGCCAAACCAGTTCATCAAAAATCACGTCTCGCCCTCCAAAAAATATTGAGCAACGCTCAGATGGGCTTCCATTACAAGGTAGGATTGGACGGGGGAAAGTATAGTGAAAGTCAAATGTCAACTTTATCCCAGATCGGTACTACTGTACTTATTAGGTAGTAGGTACATTTAATGTAGCTAACACACTTATTTTAAACTCGGCACTCCGAAATTATGTCATACAATTATGATGACTAAAAACCGCTGATTACAACAAAAGTAAAATATTCCTATCTCTTAAAAAACTGGCTAAGCTGAAGTATTAGGTTAAATTAGGCTACACAATGTTGAATGTTGACCTAGGTTAGCATGGACTCGATTAGGTTTATTTATGTTGGCTTATGCTACATTTTATGCTTTTATACATAGCTGTTACTATAACCTGATCGCCGATTCTGTAGTTAGGTTCCGTCTTAAAGACTGTCACCACCATTTAGTTAGACGTTAGTGTATCTTTAACTTCGTTAGCTACCGGATTTGAATTATTAATGGATAGGCAGAAGAAGTTGAAATAGAACTGAGGCAAAGAAACTTAACTGAATTAGCTTGCCTGGGCTCTGCGCCTATATCAAGCCTCTGGAAAATAAATTGTGTTGTCACGTCAGTCCGTTGTACAGTACTGAAAGGAAAGTAGAGAAGAGAGCATGGAGGATGCTACGCAGTACTGACGCTATAGTCTTCGAGAGAGAGCAGTATCTACGGATTCCGCCATAGAGCAAACAAGGAGAGTGAAAAGCGTAAAGTAGGAGCGGCGGCAGTAAAAGTGAAAGCACGAAAGTTTCTGCGATTCAAAGTGTCCTGCTAAACTGTTGTTTATGGGCCCTGTAGTCTCTATTTAGGAGCGAGCGGATAGTACGAGGCTTCAATTGGGTCTAAAATTACGCCAACGTGCTCATTAGATGGTTATGCCCACGCCCTCCTTCCCTTAAATCCTTCCATTGTACACGCAAGCCTAACTTCCTTACTCTTTACTGTCTCCAGATATGGATCGGGAGCGTCTAGGACAGTAAACGGATAATCCTTAAATACTGTATGTTAGCTAGTCGGCTGTCCACATGCTCTAGATAGAATTCCTATGTGCTCCACTGTACAGCACTTTCAAAGTGTTTTAGTACTTTTCTTTCAATTTGTTGTGTACATTTTACACAATGCTAAAACCTACGCAGTCAAGAGGAGTTCTAATTCAATTGTCCGGCTAGAGATGATAAAAGAAAAGGATAATTATTTGGGTTCCTCTCTAATTTTTTTAAAGTTTTTTTTTTGTTTCACAATGCTTTAATTAAGTTAGTTTAGGACAATTTATATTAGGTTTGACTAGTTTTGACGAGTAGAATTTCTATGGTCCGGAACCTCAGAAATTAGTTTTCTTATAGAATTGAGTCATATTAATGTCACAGTGTTCTTGGATACTATTAAACTTGATTATGTCACGATAGGTTTGCAAAACAAATCTTCAGAATGTCCGGAAAATCCTGTACTCATCTAGAATAAAAAAAAATCGAACAACCATTTATATTGTAACTCTTATTCTGCTCGTAGTTTTGATGTTCTATATAGGCATTCAGATTTGCCCAACTCAGATCGCTAGGCACTCATCTCGCCCCTTTACGCACCAAGCTGAGGATCCGCAGCTATGTAATTGCGGCCTGTAGGTACTCTGAGATTTGGTTACAAGCTACACAGTAACATAACGATGAGCATTAGCACATACACAAAAACATATAGAATGTCCAGTGGAGATCAGTGTGTATAGACTAAGGAAAGGACCAATTAGCTGATTAAATGAATTACTGTCACATGCCCTTAGCCTCTCCCGTACATGGCCCAGTAATTAAGAACTTCCGCTCTGTCTCTAATGACGGGAAAGAGCTAATCACTCAAGCCGAGTCCGGAAGCCGGGTTTTACGGTCCCTGGACCTAAATGTCGGGAGCCGAAATCCAGCTTAAAGTCAATGGCCTGCTGCTGGCTCTCTCCATCCGTGCCTAGAAGGCTGGCTCACGAGTTATAAAACTCAGTCAAAACTGACAGCGGCGGCGGCGGCGGGCCGGAGAGAGCACTTACGGCGTAGTCTACCTATTATTATATGATTTGATTTTGCGTGACTACGGGAAATGATAGATAAAATCACAAATCCAGACCGCTGGGTACTGTACTTACACCCAATTCCCTTGTTTCACTTTCTCTCTCATTGACGCTCTCCCCAAGCCAAATATTATAAGGATGGTAGGCCTGCTGGTGGGCCCAAGTGCCCTGTCAGATTAAGGGTAATGAACCTGTCTACGGACTTAACATCCTATAAATACATCCCGTTCCAAAGTTAGAGCAGGTTTTCTACGTATTTGCCAGTTATAAATAAATATTTAGGGTGACGGGCCTACAGAATTTCAAATTGGGATTACTTCATGAATTGAAGTGAAGAGCGAATTCATGTGTGGGAACAAACGGAAAGAATTGACTCTATATGGCAAGGGTCTTGTTAAAAACAAAAACAAATAGCAAAGTATTTAAGTACACACGCTAACTAGAATCAGGGAAACATTTAATTTTGTTTATTGGCATTAAATCATTGGAATCATTCTGTTTTCTCGTAAGTAGTAGTGACATGTAAATCCATTTTATGGGGCGTATCAATACTCTAGGAACTAAAATGTAAAATCACATGCGCTATTCCGGTTGAATAAATAAGTATCCTTCTATGAAAGTAAGTTCGGAGAAGTTCGCACGTATTACAAAAATATCAAAGGCAAACGAGATACGAGAGGAATTAGAAATACATAGCCTCAGGGCCCTGAAATAGTTTTCCATTAATGGTAGAAGAAATGTATACTTTGTACATATTTGATCAACATCAATAACCAAATTATTTTGATGTCTTGAGTGAGCAAGATGAGCAAAACAAAGCTAAATGTAGAACTAGAATAACATACATAATAAATATTTAGTACACATTTTGCAGACAGAGGCTTAACGCTGTAAGTCATAAATATACGTATGCAATATTCTGTAAAGTGCTAATTAGTTGGCCCAAGACCAGACACAAAATCCGAATCCACACTTCCTTAATAACCACAGGACAAAGCAGGAATTAAATATGGCAGAGATACAACATTTGTAGGCATTAGTCATACTGCGGAAAGCTGCTAATTTGATTAAGCTAATTGATTCTGGTTTTTTCTGTCCTTTAGAGAAAGTATGATTCATTCTAGACTGTATATGTTGTAGCTTAGGTATAAAATTGGACCGTATGCGTGTTAACACTGATTGGAATGCCTGGGAAATCCAATTCAGTCCATGCTAAAAATTAATATTGAAACCCATTTTATTAGTTCTAGCCAAAGGTTAGTTTCATGCCAGAATTGAATGTTTTTTCCTACCTATCTTTTACAATGTGATGCCTAGATATTACTCCTTCATTTAATTGACCCAAAAATATGTGAGAAATAAAAAATGCCTTTTACAATTCATCTTTAGAAGATCTTTAGATGCCTTCACCCAAAAATAAATAAAAACTTATATTTTAACCTGAAAGCAACCAAAGGTCACAGTTCACGAGGTCACAGGTCAGGGAAGTATAGAGCAAAAGATTCTCGGTATAATTCGAAATATTTTGACGTTTCATTCATTCGTTAAAATTGATTTTTTGATGAAAATAGCGGACATTCATTCACACACACGCGGACGCAAGCAGAGAGACTAACGATTTTATGTATAGTGATATTCAATTAATTTCTACCAATTGCGAAATTTTAAATTCTTATTATAATGTTCAAAAGTGCAGATAATTTATTAATTTGCAAACAAAGTGGAAATGTAATCGCACTATTAGGAATGTAAACTTCTACTGCAACGTCAGCCTTCAGCAGAAGTAAATTATTTATGAATTGACCTAATTCAATGGTCAAACTGACCCGTCAATATACATAATGGCCAATTGCTTCAACACTCTGCAACATGTATGCTGATTTCCAAAATCCAAGTCACTACATATAATTACAATCATTTAGTACGCTCACCCCTCAGCCTGTATCCAACTGGAACTGGAGGAGCAAGGAAGTAAGGACCATAATTCGCTTAACCTCAGGAAGTCTCAGCTCAATTTCTTCTAATTTAATGTGTGCTAATTACCCCTCCGCAAATTAGCAGGCCTCAAAGCCAGCTCGAGTCCGGGACCTATTAGCACGTCCATTTAACTCCGGACCCAATGTATCAACACGGGGAAGGAGATCCAAATAAAGTTACGGTGTACCACATTGAGGAAAGCCTCCGGAGTCCAAAAACAACTAATGGTGAATCCAGGGTTCTCGAGGTACTAGTGGTTTATGGTTTCAGGAACTACAGATTCAAGGGCTTAGGGAATTTTGCATCTGTTTATTGGAACAGGCATTACAGGGAGTTCATATGTATGGATGTCTGACTTTAGGATTACCTACTGTTATGTATTAGCCCTTACCCTGAGAACCGGCTCATGACTGAGTTAGATCTCAGGGATTAAACATTTTGCTTCCACTGCATACATAGATAGAAGCCCTAAAAGTCCTTCAGATTATCTCTGGCAGTAGTGACGGTAAAGATGTCTCCAGTGTTATTAAATGATATTTCTTGAAGGAAATTACAAACGACTGCATACAAAAGGGGCAAACATTTAACGTGGAATGCGTTCTGGCTAATGCAAAATCCGTGCAATTAAAAATCCCAACTAAAGTGTCGAGCAGTTTGATAAATATGCAGTTGGTCAAAATGTCTCATAAATAAGTCCTGACATTAGACACCATGCAAGCACAGAAGCCCATTGTAATAATTGTTTTGTAAATTCCATTCCAGATTACCTTGCCCAGTTAGTAACGCAAGTTTTTTTTTATTGTTTTAAACTACAGAGTGCAATAAATTCTACTTTTGTTCATCCCTTTTTTTTGCAACAATTTTATTGCAGTTGACTCGCCTATCCTTTCGTCAATTAAGCTTCCATTAAATTCAACGTTTCCTTTTCCCAATTCACGGGATTGCACCTGTATAAAAATTACCTTATTTTCAAATAAAATTGTTTCTGTTACACACCCATCACCACCTTTTGTACTGTCTCACTGTCTATATGCCAAAATAGAACTTGCTCCATTCGAGTTGGAAGTTGAAATCTGATTCAGAGCAGTAATGCTTAGAGTTTCATATTTAACACTTGGAATTGAATGACCAGCCGGACATTTAGCTGAAATTGAGCGGCTATGCCGACTTTTAGCTCGATAATGCAAAATTACACCCGTTTTACAGGGCCAGCGCATTCCGCTCCTACTCGTACAGAGCCGAAACCGAACCGTCTCCAGGTTTGGTTCCGGAATTCATTCGTTTGCGACAGTTTCAGAACTGAATTCGGCTACGAACCGGATCCGGTCCCGCTCTATATAATTTAACACCATTAAAGATATGTAATACTATATGGAAAGCTGATTAGGCTTGTAGACAGCTCTGGATGTATGCAACCATTCGTGGTTCGTGGATTCAGGTCTTTGTTGAGTTAGTAGTGATTGAGTTACGAGTCCTTACTTGACAAACATGCATATTCCGGTTGGCTCCATGGCCCGATGGATCCCCTTCCATGACGCCACAATGGAGTACTTCTGCTTGGCCGTCATGGGTATCCTTTGGTCTGACGGCGGTGGATTGGCCCCGGAGGGTCCGCCCGCACTACTCTTAGCCTCTCCATTCTTTCCGCCGCCGGCGGCTCCGTCTTCGGCCTCTTCCTTGCTCCCACGACAGCCCATTCTCCGAGCCGAGGACGACGATGAGGATGATGAGGACCCAAACAACTTGAATTTACCCATAAAGTTCAGGAAGGAGGAAGGCCGTCCCAACAATCACTCCCACTTATTACATTCTCAGCGGCCCAGAGAGCAGAGGGAAGATGGGATAGGATCCGAGTCATGTCTCCTGTCCCGTCACTAACTTTCGTCCCGCCCGATAACTCCCCGATCCCGCCCAATATAAACGTCAGGCCCCGGGAAGACAAATCCCACTCACAACTCACTTCCGCCCATTCCCGTCCCAATCACAATAGAATCAAGGGATACTTCCAGAGTACGTATTTTAGGATCCGTCTGAACTGGAGAATCTAGGGGAGCCAGGAATAGGAACCATCCCCCAACCTGTCACTCAACTTCTGGGAAGGCCTAATGCTAATGTACATAAAACATGACATGACGGGCCGCAGAGGACGTCAAACACGGCCTGGCCCAGCTGTTGGCCGGGGCCTCCCCTATTGATTTATTTGTCCAGAAGTAGGCAAATATTATTGAGAGAATGGGCGGCCTGGGCAACATCCACACTTACTAGGGAGTCTATGTACAAAGTCGATGGGTTAGGTGGCCTCAAATATAGGTCCACTTTCTCCTTCGGCCCGGCTCCGCGCTCTCCCCCAACCTACTGCTTATTGACTCTTTTAAAGTTGAGACCCAGAGAGAGTCCCAGACTCAATTACGGAATGGACTGGCCCAAGTCGAGCCTCTCCCGCCGAGTCCTCAATTATTCACGTATGAGCTCTGGACGCCGGGAGAGCCTAAGGCTAATTCATCCTAAACCGCCGACCACTCATTAACAAGTAAAGAGGACTCGGGATTTTAATTCCGTGCGGCTTGGATCTGGAGCTTCCGTATCTGGGAGGCCAATCAGGGTGTCAGAAATTTGAGACAGAATATTTGCAAGCTAACTTAGTACAGACCTTAATAAGACTTCTGCATAATTTATAACTGGTAGAGGGATCCTGGGATTTGCGGGTGTTTCCTGCTTCTGATACAGGGGTCAAATTGGCGAACAGGAACTGAACATCTTAAAATGTAAATATTTTTTGCGGTCACTTCATAATTATGCAAACCATTTGCTAGGATCGAGTTTGCTCAGTAAAGTTATGTTAGAATTGGGGATAAGGTCTAAGTTACGTTCGGTTCGGTTATGCTAAGCTAGGTTAGCATTGATTCGGTTCGGTATTCTAAGTTAGGTTAGCTGAGATTCGGCTCGGTATTCTAAGTTAGGTTAGGTTGTGTTATTTCAATTTAGGTTAAGTTAATTTAGATTTGGTTAAGGAAAGTTAGATTATGATAACTTAGATTTGGTTAAGGAAAGTTAGATTATGTTGACTTAGATTTGGTTAAAGTAAATTAGATTATGTTGACTTCGATTTTCTTCAATTGATTATATTTTACTAAGTTAACTTATATTTTCTTAATTTGATTATACTTTATTAAGTTAAAATATATATCATTATACTTTATTAAGTTAAAATATATATCATTATACTTTATTAAGTTAAAATAGATATGCTTAGCTTAAGTAGGATATATTTCCTTGGCGTATCCCAGATTCCAGTTATATTTTTTCATGGAATCGCTTTTTATTACGTTTCATTTAGTTTCTACCCACCTATAGTTTAGATTTCTATTTTAAAACGTTTTTTTTTCTGCGTTTCTGCCAGATCCAGCAAACCAAGTAATAGGTGTTTTAAGTTCGCCAATATGACCCTGAGTCCAACTTTCACCCACTCACACCTATTTATTTTTCTTGTATCCTGCCTTGGTCTTGTGCGGCTGGAGCGAGATGCTGGACGAGGAGGGGGGCCTGTATCAGCCGAGCCTATCTCTGTAACTGAGGCTTGAGATCTGGGAGCCAGCCCATTATGATCCTATGCAGAATCCAGCAGCTCTCTCTTCTCTCCCGATCTGCCCACCAACTTTTCTCCTATTCCCGGAGAAATTCTGGGCCTTGGAGCATGTCCTTTCCCTCCTTTCTCGGATATAGCCCATAGATGCAGGTTCTACTATGAGCCTATTACGGGGAGAGCTGTTCTCGGTAGCTACGCAGTAGCACAGGTTAACTCATTTTCCCTTCTCCTCCAAGCCCGGGTTTACCTAGGTTCAAGTTGAGAACGGAATATAATATGGGCCCGAGCCGTCCTTCTCTCATACAGCTACAGGATACAAAATACAAACTATTTTACACTTGACTCCATTTCCTGGGAAGCGGGACAGTTTTCGAGGGAGGAGGCTTTAGGCTCAGAGGATAATCTGTACGCCTTGGCTACGGACTATGGACAGGGACACCCGGGCAGCCTTGTTTATGTTTATACACAGGAGGTCCCGGTTACGGGTCTTCTGTCCTCTAACCTAAATATTTAGTCAGCGGGAGGCTTCAGGAGGTCTTTAGTCTGCGCTGCACGTGCCTGTCTTTCGTAGTCATGTTTTTTAAATGTGCAACGTTACATTCTAGATTGTTATCAGCACTGTGCAATAAATTTTAATAAAAGTACGTTTTTGCTTAATATTTGTGTGCAAAATGTGAACGTTAAGCCCTACAAAAATGCTACTATTTATTTTGAAAGCTACTGCTATCTCAATTAAACTGTGTTACTTGCGATTTTGCTACTTAATTGATCTTTAAATTACTCACAGAAGTTTAGTTTGAGAATATTTGCCTGAAACACGTGTATAAGCAAACTTTCAATAGATTCCTAATTTCTTTTAATTAATTTGACGAGAAAAAAATATCTATAAAATATTAAAACCACCTGTAATAGAATTTAATATAAATATCTAGTAATAAATTTTAATATAAAACTGTATTAAATGACGGCAATTTTACACAACGTAGTCTATTTTCCAATTTGCGGTTAAGTCAGAGTATATCTACCTAACTAGTCGGTCTTCGAGCCTGAACAAATAAAACAACGTAAAACATCGTTGCAAAATGTAAAGCGTCTGCGTTTAGCAACTTCGATACTATGGTCAAAAATGCAGCTGCTAGTCATAAAAGAGGCATTGATGTCGTACTACGTTTTTAATTTACGCAGGGAACTTGCAGCTGTCCAAAATGTTATTGCTTACATATGTACTACCTATATAGTTAAATATGTAGTAGGCAGTATTGGAACCATATCTCAAATCCCAAGCCCTGATATAGAGCTTTGTACATGTATCCGAATATCCATTTTGGTTGGTAGGATAGCGCCTAAAGCTTACACGGAGTATATTGTTATTTATGATACTTGATACTTGATGACATAAAGTGTCCAAAATTCAATATTTTATTGTACGAGTATTTGGTAGTTTTTATTCCACAAACCCGCAATTCCTAAACACGCCGCTCTATTCCATAGGGACTCAATTTCCGAAGAAGTCAAGTATATTAATGGCCCAGTATCTGTACTAATATTTATACGGTTCCCGCCCTGACATTTTCACGCATAAAGATCATAAACCTAACTAATTCAAAGTCAATTCTCGTACAAAAGAAAGCCAGTGCAGTGGGTCCTAGTTACTGAATAAATAAAAGAAAGTCAAACGCACCAAAATACATTTGTCCAGCTGAGGCTGAGGCTGAGGTCAGGCCGGAATACCGGGTATAGTCACGCCCCACTGATAAGGCTTGGCTCTGATAGACGAATTTCTTGTTTATGTTTTAGAAGAGCTCTCGGAGACAATGGGACATGCGATCAGGACTCAGGATTTAGTAGTACCTACCTAGATACCTACGTAATTGTATAGTACAGCCTACACCGCCTCCCCCTTGTACTCAGTTATGCAGGAGCAGGAGCCAAAGTGGTTTCCAGGTTCCTGGACTTGTATGGGAAACTTCTTGGGAATAAAAAAAAGTTTCTTATTCGGTTGTAGCCGAATGATAGCCAGGCCCAGCTTATTGTGGAGAACGGAGAAAGAAGAACTTTCTCACCACCTCCTCGGTCTCAGAGCTATGTATGTATATTTCTGTCCCTCAACTCCATGTCGACTCAAAACGAGTTAATAATAGTATCCTCGGCTCAGGAGGATCGGAGCCGGACTAGCACCTGCCCCGGTAAATGGCCGATCAGCTTTATTCAATTGGCTCTGATTTAAGGTCAAAGAAGATTAGTCTGAAATAAGACAGGAATTCGTCCTACTCTTCTGCGATCTTCATGCGACGATACTATGCTGAAACGCACCAGAACGTCACCTATTACCAAACACGACTTATGCGATTCTAAGGAATTTTTTATTTACACAGATACATATAATAGTTGGTAACATTTGTTTTTAGTAAAATAAAAACAGCAAACTAAAACCTTTACCATTTAAAAAACATCAAAATCAAAACTCATGACGCATTTCCATATCAAAGAGGGTAGTACGGATCAACATAACTCAACGGGCGTACGCTCCGACAAGGTGCAAGTTTTATAGTATGTTTATGTAGGATCTGTAGTACATACATACACAGCTACATACATAATGGTCCCTTGGTGAATGCGGGAGAAAGAAACTTTCTCCGAAAGTGGGGTTTCCTGCTCTAACGATCCTTGGTCCTCCTAGCAGCTCTGTAGTGGTTCAATACAATTTATGATGAATGCATCTTGGCTCCCCTGTCTCTGTACATCTTCCTCCTATCAAAGTGCTACACGCTTACTATTTACAAGCTCGGTTCTTTTTCCCTTTAGTACTCGGCTCTCCCTCTCCGCAGTAAAGGAAGATGTAAAGTGCCTCTTATCCTTGTTTTCCCTGGTTTCATACAATTGGAAGGACCAGCTACTTCATCAAAATACAGATATAGGCAGTCTACTCTATTATATACCTTACATAGATAAAAGCGTACCATCTGGGCAGTTCACGTTGGGAACAAACCCCCGCAGAATGTCGCCAGGAACTTAATTTTCATTCCTTGAATACTGTAGTTCTTTATTTGAGCCTCGCCATTGTATGCATTTGGTCAACCCATATGCCAGGGACATAGTATTATGTGTTTGGCAAATATATTTGCCCACACCCACTAGCAAGGAAATTCTGGTCACGTCCTATGTGTACATAATATGAATATGCTCTCTGTGCTGCGTTGTGTGCCCTCTGAATTCCCTTGAAATGGAGGCAGAGGAAGCGAGCCCCCTTGACAGCCTACACGACATCGTGTCAGTAGCCTCCCCCTTCCCAAACGCATGTATCTATTCAGTTACTCTGAGACAGGTTTATTATTTCCCAAATATATGTAGATCATCTCCGGGTTCGGAGCCAAAAGCCAAATATGTGCCCAATATGCCATACCGCTCAAACCAAAACCAAACACTTGAGTCTTCTATTTATGTAACCAATGTTTCCGCATTTGGAGAACATCCGAGCGAATCCAAATCCAGATGTACACATCAATATAAATTATGTGTACTCATTGCTCATGTATAGCGGTTATACATACATAAAAGTTCTTGTGTCCCTTGCTTTGCATAATGAACTATGCAGTGTATGTCATGTGCGATGCCTTGTTTCGTTGCCTATGATTAAATTAATTTCATCTTTCCCTTCCAGGGTAAATTAGTTGTCTAGATGTGACAGGATAAGCCAAGGGGTAGGGACTAACGTAGCTTTCAGGAAGGATCGGGTCCTGGGTTAATCAATAGATTTAAAGTACGGAAATCAGAATAAAAATAAAGCAGTGAAATAAAGTCAATTTCGTACTAAATTTGGTATGGAATATGTAAACAAATAGGTAGTGATGCATATCACGTTTTTGTTTTCTAAAAGTAAATAACATTTTTTTTAAACAAACTAGAAAGAGGCATTTAAATTTCAGCTTACTATTTAGTTTACAGACTGAGCTAAAATATTTACTTGAGGTGAAATAGTTCCAGACGTTCCGCTGAATGTTGCAGTTTATCCGTAAACTATTTTATAAACAATTTCCAGCCCTGCGTAAGTATAGCTAGAGTGCAAAGTGAATATACAGTGAAATAGATCTGAATCTAATATCATGGGATCCAGAGAGCTGAAGACTCTTCGAATGAGAATCATAAGAACAGAGGGGAGAGTGCCCGTCTGCTCCTTGAATAAAAGGTTGGTAGACCTTTTAATGATCAGTTCACGCATTGATAAACAATTTTCTTTGGAGGCATCCCTCTATACCTTCCAGGTCGCCCGGTCAATAAGTCCAACGAACCAAGCTGAACTTTGAGCCAGCCTCCGACTCAGTAATTGCAATCTCTTCCCTTCTTTATGACTTTAATTTTCTCCTAGGGCGGGAGATTCTCATAAACGTATTAAACTGTCAGCTATGCTCTCCGAACCGGATTATTTTTACCAAGAAAGGGAAATAAGAATGTGCATGGCCCCAGAACAAAGGCAGTCCCCTTCGTTTGATCCTGTAGTCAAAGCCTACACTAAGCCAGTATGGAGAAAGTTGTAGTCTCTCATAGCTACAGCATATTACTACATATGGGAATATACAGGAGAGATAGCTCGTCTACAAATGTTTTTTTTTAAACACTGAGCCCTCTCTCATATGCATCTTCATGAGTTATATACGCTCATAATCGCATGGAGCTTAAATCTGTAAAACATAATTATGAACTAAGGTAAGAACGTCTGTATGCGCTTCGGGTCTAGTGTATATTAAAACAGCGTTACACCTTTCATTAAAATCCAAACTTTTACTTCATACTAACAAGCGGCTCTACAGTAATTTTGTTTTCCTTTTCAAAACGGTTGGCTTCTATTTTACAATACGATGCGTACAAATTACTAAAATATCGAGCCAGTAAAAATAAAAGTTTTCGTTTAGATTTTGAAATAATGATTATGCTTCCAATACTAAAATATACATTGAACTTTCATAAATCGGTCAGAACATTATGGTTGATAGCTATCCTTTAGCAAGTAGTTAAATTCTGGATTTCAATATGAAATATTTTACTAATTGAATTCGGCTTTCCAAACGGACCAATTAGTACGCATCAGTCCAATTGCCAAAACAGTCTTTAACATATGCGATATTGATAGTGTTCTGAATCAACGTGATAAGCTTTCTTTGGAACTACTGTACCTATTTCATCTCATACGGATCCTTAATGAACACGACCCCGTGTTGATAAAACAAAATGGAGCATTAAATAATATGTTTGTGGATTCGCATACTAGGATGTTCCACGAGTACCGCCCCTAAATCCTACAGTAAATAGTAGAGGAAGTCCTGGTAGAAGGACTCAGCTTTACTCCTTGTAAGGTCCTTTAGTAAATTAGAAAAAGTAGTAGGATGAAAGTCAACAGAGAAGATAAACTACTCCACACAAGTTGGGAATCCAAACAAAGCCAAGGAACTGAGGAGCCATTGTTAGCACTTTCTTTCTCACAAGTCTTAAAAGTAGGGAAAGTATGTACTATAGCTAGATGCCCGCTCTTAAGATCCGGGGGGAATGGGCGGAAATCCGAGAAACCGAATTAGGCTCTTCCAGTCTAAAACCGGTTCGACAGATATTATCTCGAAATAAAACGACTCGGTTCCGTCGGCGCCACCGCTGGGCCAGATTCTGCCGTTATTGTATTAAAGAAATAACATTGCGCTTGCGCACTCCTCAATTCTTGGCTCTTCACGCAGCCACCGTACTCCATGCTACCAACCAACCGCTCCGACCCACTTCTGAAACGGGTCCGACTTCGATTCCTACCAGGGGCAAAAAGTCACATTTGGCTTGGGCCGAACATTGTTCGGTAAAATTAGGAAAATTGAGCAAGCCTACATACATAGTCACAAATACACCAACGATTTTATGTATATAGATACCTAGTCTACTGTAGTTGGGGCCATAACCCGGAGGACTCCCCCAGAGTGCTAAAAGGAAGACATTGGAGCAGTTGAGACATGAAGTGGAATCGGGGAGCCAGGAGTGAAAAAAGTTTGAGAACTGATTTAATGTCACTTTCAACTCAACACCTACAGGCCCTAACTTTATATACGGCTCGCCGGTTGTTTGGAAAGCCCACCGTAGTCTCTTCGTCCTGTGTCCCGCCTGAACTCTGACCATTCAGATGGACAATGAATACGAATGGACTCTTCTGTAGGAGAAAGTTTGGGAAAACTTGTGTACTTTCTCCCCCTTAATTATGTCCAATTGGGACTGGTGTCACTTACTAGCGTCATAATGGACCCCTGAGTGTACCCATAGTACGAGCATCCAGAGCTGGTCAAGGTGCATTGATTTATGATGTAAAAAAAAACTGCTTAGTTAATGTGTTTTCTTTTTAAAAGAAGCCCTGTAATGCAAGTAATCCAAATACATGGTAATACTGGGTAATAGCGACGTAAGCGTTCAAAGCGAAAAATGTAGAATCTATTTTTTAAATTAGTTAAATCGATCATGGGCTGGGGAAAATAATTCTGCCTCCTATCTATGTATCACGTTTACATCATAAGTATATAAACGGTCGTTATATAGATTACTGACCACCTGACCCGACGGGAATAATTTACGAGTTTAAAATAAATATGTACATATGCGACCATTTTGCCCAGCAATGCAAGTGAAATCTATTGCCGGTTGAAGATTGCCAGTAATATACTTGGTAGGTAACGTAAGTAAGATTAGTTCGGAGAGAGCACTGCTCTTAATCTTCGTCGCATGTTCTTATTGGAAAAGTTTCACAATGATAATTCCATTGGACACATTGGAGTGGATTGCCAAAGTTCGATATGTTTGGATGTGAATTTGGACTTTAACTATGTTACCATTTACCATTACCACATCGGATAGATGTGTCTCATTTATATGTAAGGCTTTACGCTTTGTCCTAAAAAAATCAATATGGAAAATGCATTAAATTCTTTATTAATATTCCGAGCGTCATAATACGCTTGCAGCAATATAAAATAGAGTTGATTAATTCATAGTAAATTTATTTGGCCTCATACGTGTACTTTGTACTAACTAAAATGATGACATGCTTAAAAAAGTTGTAACCATCGGATCCGACATTACCTTCTCATACTTTAGGATATGCGGGAACTGTGTATTACGTGAATAATAATATTCGGCGACATCAACTCCCTCGCCGTTGATACTTTGCGGGTAGCAAATGTATTTGTTCATGACGATGTAAACTAAATAGATATGTTTTAGCCATTCTTGATTAATGGGATTCCCTATCTGGCTGGCCTGATTTTACATTAAAACTCCTATTGAAGTACTTGTAGCAGCCAGCAAATACTTTGATTCTGATAAGATTACGCTCTTTAGTCAAATCAGTCAAATGATATAAATTCACTATAAAAATTAGTCCGTATGTATTCCCTCAACAGACTCTGTTTTGAAAGCTAGTAGCTAACGAACTCTGAAGCCGCTAAAATGCGCTCAATATTCTTAGTGGGCTTCCTCGTCTTCGTCCTAACTGTCCGAAATGGTTTTGCAGAAAGGGTCATCCGGTTCCCCAACAACGGTAAACGTTTTCCGGCTGGTTCGCGGAACGGTCAAAATCAACTTGAAGATTCGCCTAGCGTGAGCGAGCTAGTACTCCTTCCAACCTCAGTCATTCCAATGAACTACGCCCTGGAACTAATGCCTGTATTAGATGAGGGGGTTCCAAATGTCCCACAGTTCACTGCCCCAGGGAAAGTTACAATAACTGTCACGTGCATGGAAGTCGGGGACAAAATCACTCTCCATTCGTCCCCTATACTTAATATCACAGAAGGCTCTGTCACGGTATTATCAACGGTCCCACACTTTTGAAAACTTGCATTCGAATTCAAGGATACTTCTGTATATACAGGTGACGGACATGGCTTCCGGAGACTTGGTTCCTGTGATCGGCCACGAATACAACACTACGGTGGATTTCTATACGATTGTCCTGGAAAGGGATTTAGTTCTTGACGAAGTGTATGAGATTTACATTGAGTTTCTGACGCCCGTTGCCAGGGATGTCCTTGACGGCCTTTACTTGGCTCAATTCACGCCGCCTGGATCTACCACTCCAAGGTGGGTACCCAATACTAATAGTCACAATTCCGGCCTTACCACGTCGAGTTTTAAACTAAAGTGATATCTCTACAGTTACATGGCTGTGACACAGTTTGCAGCCACCTATGCAAGACAAGCGTTCCCATGTTTTGATGAGCCTTACTTAAAGGCCTCCTTTGATATTAAAGTTGGGCATCATTCCGACTACATTGCCGTATCCAACTCCCCTGTATTTAAATCCGAAGAAATGTAAGTTGACTTTGGATGGCATCTTCTTTACACTCTGTGTAATCGTTGAAATGCATATATAAATAAAATTCGTCCCAAAATTAGACCAGAAATGGACGGTTGGGTCTGGACATCCTTCGATACTACTCAAAGGATGTCCCCGTATCTGGTCGCCATCATTGTAGCCAACTACACGTTTGCGGAGTCCGAGCACAAGTTACAGGGTGACAAACCAGTTCGTGTAAGTTATTCAAAATTTCAATTCGAATGGTTTTTACTCTGATTTTGTTGTTAGACTACTTTATGTACTTCTGCGAATACAGGTCTATGCGCCACCGCATATGATTGAGAACAATGGCGGGGTCTACGCAAGTGACACTTCGGCCCTGGTCATGACCTTCTACGAAGAATACTTTAACATGCCCTTCCAAATGCCCAAAATGGACTCGGCAGCAATCCCTGCTTTTACCTTCGGCGCAATGGAGAACTGGGGATTAATTACATATAGGTACCTACTATATTTGGATATTATACCTTAATTCATAGTATACGTCAAAGTTGTACTACCGCAGGGAAGGATTCCTACTCCATTACGAGGGCGTCACTACAGAAGCGGAGAGAGCCAGGATCAGCTCTATAATTTCCCACGAGTCAGCCCATCAGTGGTTTGGGAACGTGGTGACCTGCAAACAGTGGAACAGCGTCTGGCTCAATGAAGGATTTGCGACTTACTGGTCATATTTTGGGGTTAATGCGACCCATCCTGAGTTTGAGCCCTTTGACGACTTCCTCAACAACGCATTTCAGCTATCAATGCCTTTCGATGCGGATCCAGATTTCACGCATCCGGTTCTCAATGATGCTTCGACTCCCGAGGACATTTTTATTTACTTTGATGAAATTTCTTACGAGAAAGCAGGTTCGCTCATTCGGATGATGGAAGGCTTCTTAACAATGGAAACCTTGAAGGCCGGCCTCAGGAATTACTTGGTCAAACTGTTCGTTGGAATTAAATTAACTTTCATTGTACAATACTTACATTGAAAATTGTCCAGATCGTTCCTGGGAGCAGAGCAGGATGACCTGTTCGAAGTTCTTACTGAGCAAGCTCATGCTGACGGGACTCTTCCCGCAGATCAGACAGTCAAAGAAATTATGGACACATGGACTCTCCAAACCGGCTTTCCGCTCCTTAAAGTTTCCAGGGTCAGCAGTGATCGGGTTTTTGTTACGCAGGTATGTAAATGCTGCAAATCCTGCTAGCGCCATTTACATGTTGTACTTGTACAATAGAGTGTATTACGGTTATCCCAATTATAGGAACGATTCAGCAGCCACACCAAGTCATATCCATCTGAGCTTGACCCCAACGATCTTTGGCATGTCCCGGTAGCCGTTGTGACCCAGTCTGATCCGACAGTCAGTAGAATTCCAAAGTTTTGGCTCGCTAAAAACGTTCTTGCCAAGTCCTACGCACACAATACTGCGGAATGGATAATGCTTAATCCTGATGCCACCGGTAAGTAAATTGTTATGCTACGCAGGCCACAACTACTTTTAAATGCCTGTACCTGTGTACCTACTAGTTTGAGAAATATCAGGCAATTAAAGGCGATATTTACTGGGTGTATTTATCGTGAAACAGGTTACTTTCGTGTTCTGTACGACGCGTCCTTGACCTGGCTCATCCAGAAACAACTGGAAATGGATCACACTGTGATCAGTGTGTTGAGCCGGAGTCAGCTCCTTGATGACTATTTCAATTGTGCTTTTCGCAGTGGTACGAATATTCTAATATTGCTATTGCAATTTGCAATATAAATACATACTGTATATAGAAGATGTTTACCTTGAATTAATATTTAATTAGGTACAGTATATACAAGCGTTGACGATGCATTGAGGCTTACGAAGTACTTGGGTAACGAGACCTCGTACCCCGTGTGGAATACTGTTCTAACAAACTTCCAAGTTGTCTACGAAAGGCTTGCGGGAACATCCGCCTTCCCAGCGTTCACGGTTAATATTTTTTCCCACAAAATACAGGAAAACGCAGCGCTTCAACATCAACATTACCTGCTTTTAATATGATTATTTATTAGAAACACAATTATTTAACTTAATGATTTTAGGCCTACCTTATACCGAAGCTTGAAAGCGTTCTCTCGCATTTAGGAGTTGTACAGCCGGTCGGAGAAAAAGGTTAGGAAAGCGTTTTGGTTATGCTGCAGTTGCTCATTATTACAATTCTTTCGATTTCCGAATATTTAAGGGACCAAGGTCATATTCCGAGCTCGAATCCTGGAATGGGCCTGTGCCATGGACGCGGGTTCATGTGTAACCTATGCTTCAGAGCAAATGAAGGCGTTGCAAGATGCTCCCGGGACTCACACGTAAAAATAAAACCGTTAAATTATTCAAGCGGATTGCGATTAAGAGGTTAATACTGTATGTCTTTGAATAGAATTCCCATTGACGTCCAGGCGGTTGTATATTGTTTTGGAGTCTCTCAAGGGAATTCCGAAACATTTGATTTCATTAAAGACCGCTACATGACGGAGTCAAGTCTTATTCAGAAGGGATTGCTCCTAAATGCATTGGCATGTACACGAAATTCATCTCTTCTTGCAAGGTGTAGTGTTGGTTAATTCAGGTAAATATTACTGAGTCTGTGAAAGTGCTAATGGATATCCCAATATTTAGTCTATTAGACTCAAGTCTTGAAGATGAAGAGGATTCAGGCATTCTGAATGAGCACAGGCGTACACTAATACAAGGAGTAGTCGCAAATACGATCGGACGCCCTCTTGCCATTTCTGTCTTGGATAGAATCTTAGCTGCATTTGGTGAATCCGGGCCTGTTACCGTGAAGGACATTGTTTCTACGCTAGGTGTCCATTCTAGCACACTTGAAGAGCTTGCCAACGTAAGAGCCTGTATCTGAAAGCTGTTCGCTTGAGGCTACTGAAATATAAAAAAAAAGTAATTTGTTTAGATTCAAAACTTTGTCAACACAAACGCCGTGGCTTTGGAGAGCGTCCTTCTAGAACTGAACGAATCAATGGATGCAATTGAGGAGAACATTGAGTGGATAGGCTCGTTCTATGAACCAATCAATAACTGGCTAATAGGTGCCACGAATGGAAAATCCAATCGATTAAGCTGATTGAAAATACAATTTAAAAGCAGCGTACTGAGTTTTCTCTCCATCAGATACTAATGCAAGCGCCGAACTATACATCTATTTGGTTATGAACATATTTAACCAGTTGTTGTATAATTTATAAAAAAATAGAAATAAGACATTATTGCAAGGATTCCACCTCACATTGCGGCTAATCCGAGTTGGCGAATTTTTTCACCAAATTGGAGCGCTTTGAAATCGAGTAAAAACAAGCTGACTGGTCACATTGGCGATTCGGCATTCAGGCAGGCAGAAAATCCTGTGAACGTGAGCGGTGATTGAAGCAAAGTGCATATGCACAATGCACCGATTAGATTCCAGCCCTCATTCATGCTTGCATTCGAATATATTTGACATGGCTGACGCCCAATCAATCAACGCGATTCCACTGATATATGAATATCATACTATACATAATTTACTTTATTACTAAGTTTTCATTATCCTCCCAAGTGCAAGGAGCGCTCTGCGTCCAGACTCGCCAATTTGTCCGCAAAATAAAATAATTCGCCAATGTGCCTAATTTTTCCACATAGTATAAATCTTGAATTCACATTTTAAAAAAATGAAGCCTCCAATTTGGATTCGAAAATGTAACCGGTTATCATTGCATGGGTTGTATTTATTCCACTCCACACTGTCATTCAAGTGAATAGGATTTAGGACGCGAACCTACCAACCGTTAAGGTAAATATGTAGTACAATAAAATCGAAATTATATATGTATTACGCCGATTCAGCATTATTGGTAGGAAAGATGTAACTACTCTAACTTAAGTGATAAACAGTTTTATGAGTGAATATTAAATACACAGGATGCAGAACGCATATAGCGCTGTTCTTCCAGGCGTTTTGATTTAAAAAAATTGGTTCCTTGGTATAACATTGGATGATGTAATTCGTATCGTGGGTACGCCGATAAATACGTTACAACAAAAGAAAGCTGAATTAACTGAACTTCGAAACTGGAAGTCAAGAGCTCAAACACACAGGGAAAACAGTAGTTGTGCCTATAATGCAAGAATTAATCCTGACTCTAATGTCTGTGTAATGTATTTATCTGAATAAAGGAGATTATTCACTATCTATCTATCATATATATCAATTCAACAAGCCGATAAACTAAATGCCAGTCTAAATCCTATAAACTAGAGTCTAAAACGGTCGAGTGTCGTGTTATGTCGCAAACAACATGAAATTGGCCAATGAAAACTGCAGTTCAGCTCCTAATCACGAATCAGTCATGGTGTCATTAAAATATCACATAAACATATTCAGGGCCAAATTACTGCATTTCTCACGCTTCGCTATTTTTTACCCAAGAATATGTCTTGCTGTGTTTGATAGGTTAAACAACAGATTATATTCTGTGTGAGTCATACAGAAGTGAGATCACCAATCACCACAGTATATAACTACTGTTTAGCAAGGGACAAAACACATTGTTTCTGACAACAGACATTGCTTGACGTCTCCGGATCAATCCCAATTCCCAATCCAAATTAATTTGAACTTAGTGGAATCGATTTCCGAAATCGCTACTAGCCATAGCCACTCGGATTTGAAAAAAACGTGTGTAAGCAAGTATTCATTATTCCGTAGTTTACTAATTTTGAAGTTTCTAAAGAGGTAGTACTTGATTTTCATACTGCTCTTTAGTGTGTAATATAATTTACTTGCCGTAATTAGTAAGTATTTGGAATCTAAATCCAAGCCAAATCTCAAAATAGTGATCAAAAGAGTTCCCTCATATACTTATAATTTGCCTACGAGATACGGGATCATTTCGACTCGAATGGCTGGAGTATTATGCTGTACTGTGTAGATTGTACATATGTATACAAATGTATGTAGCAGTTTCATGCTATTCTACTGGTTCGGCACAAGAAGTTTTTAAAATTAGATAAAAAACTGATGTTACATTTTTAGCGTTGAGCCACGTCTATTAAGGCAAGGTCACTGTTTGAAATTATACGCAAACATATACATAGTGTGCGCTTACGGTTGAATAGTACTAAATACTTAATAAAATTTTACTAATGGTTAAGACTGGGTTAAGTAGATGGAATACTGCTTAATTGTTAAAAATATAAGTATTGCTCGTTTACTGATTCCAGGAAATAGAGTCGTTCTTGTGACCATAGGAAGATGTCTTTTACTGAGATCGCTGATAAAGCTTTGAAAGAATTTGCAGAGACTTCTTTGAAACCGGACGAAGCGGAAATTGCGAAGGGGAATTTAATTGCTCAGAAGGTATAAATTTTATAAGTCGCGAAGTTATGTTCATGGTAATTACAAAAGACACTTATTATTTAAGTGGCCACAATTAAACCGCCCGCCCGGGATTGCAATCATTAGTACCAGCCTACTATGGAGCCTATGCCCTATACCCCAATGAGCATTTTTGGGAAGCATTTGAGTTTATTTGGGGGAGCGAAAAGTAATTCGGGGCCAATGTTAGCAAAAGGAACTTTTGAGTGTCCCCAGAATACTCAAAAGTTCCTTTTGCTAACATTGGCCCC